>NJRP01000007.1:117720-129806 GCA_003063835.1 Aphaenogaster floridana
ATATGAGAAGTTGGCATCTCATTTGTTCAAATCGCGATTTTAGGGGGTAAATCGATTGAACTATTGTTAAAACTTATAAAGAACTGTTGAACTATTCCGGATGCAAGTAAATTTGAAAAGAAATTGTGAGATGCTAACACTTGAGATGCTAACTTCACACAGCCATGCTTACTTCGCATATTGTAGACGAGCCTTTAGATCTGCAGTGTATCAAATGCGCTCTTAACGAATCTTTTGAAAAATAATTCTTTACTGGGATCCTTTGTGTGTGAGACGTTTTTCGAAGAGTTTATAAAATATCTAAGAGAAAGAAAGATGAATGTTTCACCACTGCAGTTGAGTGATGATCTTGCCTCACGTATCCGTAAAAAGCAACGCTGCGCGACCATTTGCCGCCTATTCTGAGACACCGTGTACGACGTGGCGCGAAATGTACGAGTATTAATAAACGGCGAACGGGATTTGTTCGGGCGCAATCTCTCTCGGACGACTTACACCTTTCAGACGAAAAGGTAATGTACCTTGAACGGGATGCGCGCCATAAACCCGGTAAACCCGTCATTTCGCGTTAGGCGAGAGGGTCTCCCGGGTAATACGAAGCCGCGGCTGCGGTGTGCTCCTTGACAATAACCATTCGCGGCGACATCGCACCGTGAGAGCCGAGCCGAGCCGAACCGAGCGAGCGAGCGGTTGCCTGTGACGACAGTGTAATTGAAAGAATTAGTCCAGCACTTCGTTACTTGAGCCGTGTAATTTTCGCACGTGCCGCTACGATCATCCCCGCTTCCCTCATTTGGTCGCACGATCTCGCAACGAGGGGCTAAAACGGAATGGCGACGCTCTCGTAATATTCGACTCTCATTTTCTTCATCGGTTATCAATTAATTTACATTTATGTCCATTTCCACCAGTGTAGATTAATTTTAATCTCGGTTAAATCTTTAATCTATTTAATCTAATTCTTAGAACTAGAAAAAGAGAGCAAGTTAAACCGAGATTAAAGTTAATCTACATTGGTGGAAATGGACATTAGACAAACACCTTTGTAACATTTTAATTAGCATTTCTGAAAATAAAATAATGTTAATATTTTAGAGTTAAGTGAGAGAATCGACGCATTATTTCCTTCGAGTACCTCGGCCTTACACGCCAAAATTCTACAGCTGTTTAGCCTCCACTTTGCACTTAAGGTTTCAGAATTAGGAGGGACAGTGTCGGAGTTCGCTGGTAGTAGCGTTCGGAGTTAATGTGGTTAAATCGACCACGAGAGCTACGTATCGGCGTTAACGGAGGCACGTACGTGCCATTCGTTGAAGCTCTGCCTATATCGATCCCGCAGATCCGCATACCTCACTCGCAAACCTTGACTGTATATCTATGCAACACTTCATTGTGCGCTTCTACCTGTCTTTCTCCATTTTCTCGCTCGCTTCTATTCGCGCCCGTTTATCTTCTATTGAGAGATCTCTCGATGAATCTGCGGCTTTGGATGTCGGCGATCTCGGTTCTGCCCATCGGGCACTCATTCTCGTACGATCCAATCTTTTAGGCACGATAAGTAAAAGAAAGACAGAAAAAGAGAGCGATTTTTTTGTGCATTCGATTTCAAGAAAAGTGTAGCGAATGAATTTTTTTTTAAGATAGTTTGGGACGTCGCGAAAAACTTTATGGTTCTTTATCTTTTCATGAACGTTAATATATTTCGTTAAATGGCTATAATTATTTTAAAAGCAATAAAGACTCTTCGAAATTAAATTAACAAGGTTAAAAGAGCATCTAAGAGTCAGGCGCTGAAGATCGCGACTTGAAGAAGGCTAAAAAATGAGCCAAAACATGCAATCGATATTAAATTATCAATTCTATTTAAACGAAATGTTTGCGCACTAATTACCGCGCCTGACTCTTAAATGCCCCCTTTTAACCTTGTTAATATAATTATTTTGTAAATTTATCTTCCAATTTTTTCTAAAAAAAATGCCCCCTTTTAACCTTGTTAATATAATTATTTTGTAAATTTATCTTCCATTTTTTTCTAAAAAAAAAAATATATCTCGTTTCTGTTCTCAAAGATTCTTCTTCATACGCTTTTCCGACAGACATAGCGAGACCGCGAGATCGACCGCGGTTAGTTTCTCGGGAAAGTACAATCCGGCGGTTCAATCCAGCGGATCGCGGAATAACGATCGGGCTACGTTCTCGCGCGAACGTACTTGACAAGAATGCAGTTTCACTCGCAACGGGCGCCGTTTTTCCGCCGCGGTCGACCGCGACTGATGGCGATTTAAGACGCCGCGCCCGTTCGGCGAAAGGATTTCCATCTCCGCGGGAATTACGCTGCATCTTTCACGGGTGGCCGTCGCCCCGTCGTTTGTTCTCGGTCGAACGGCAACGCGATTCCGCGACGGGGATTTATTGCAGGGACGCTGCGCTCCTTACCATAAGCGCCGAAAGATTGACGTCAACGTCGGGCGACGTAAAAAGTTTTCGTTTATCAAAAATGGATAAGTGTAAAATGATTTATCGAGAAACTGCGCGAGGCTGCTTCGCGGGACGGCACGCATATACATACATACATACATACCAGACGCATGTCGCATCCTGGCTCGAGTAAACAGAGGAAGAGTGCATCGTCCTTGGTATTTCTCGTATCGGCCGATACGATTCAAGAAGGCGAACTAGTTTACTTTTTGCTCCTGACGCGAATCGAGCACTCGTCCTGAAGGCCGCCGCGGCTTGTCACCCGATAAAAAGAAGCGAGATGTTTTTAAGAGTTTATCTCGCGTCTCGCGTTCGCCATCGAGAAAACGATAATTCGCGCCACCGGTTTCACATCAGCACGCGATCCGAGAGTTTTCTTCCGTTCGGAGAACGTGCGAATTTTATCCGACTCGTTTATCATTTAATCAGTTCTTTAATTAAGTCTCCGCGTGTATGTGCAGCGTCGCTACCAGATTCAGGCGGCTGCTGCAGTTGCTGCATTTGTCATTTAACAATGTGCACATACATGATCGCACCGCGGCCAGGATAATTAAACGAACTTGTTTGTTTCTCATTACTGGGATACAGAGTCGATTTATTTCGATAGTTATTCGATTTAGTTAGTTTTACTTCGGTAGGGCGGGCAGGGAGGACGCGCGGTGGCTGCGCGACGTTGCTGGTAGAAGCGTTACATATAAATTTTCATCGCGAGCTCGCAGCGCACGTGTGATGCATTAACGCCGCAGGAAACCCGTTCCGCTCGTAGAAAAGCGCATCCCTCACTGCCCCCTTGCACGATTATGCATCAACGTTCCGTCCGCTGGTTAGTCTCGTATCTTTCTAACCGGGTTCTACACGAGCTCCCGCGCATCTATCCGTCCGGCGCATCTCGCGCGCGAGACCTTTTGCTCGTTGCCCGGCGAATCCGTGTTAAAACGGCCGTCAAAAGCATCAGCTTGACCCCGAAAGCCTTCCGTATTCCTATCGAGTCAAGTTCGTGATTAGATTCGCCGGATACCGCGCAGCCCCGATGCATTCGCGGCCGCTTAACGTACGTACGGAGTGACATTGATTAACGGCGGTCCTTTCATACCTCCTCTCCTTTTCTTTCGGTCGGCGATCCTCCGTGAAATGTCAGAAATAATCTACCACTGTGTTGTCACAATGTGAGGCGAGTTGTTGCGCGGTTGTGCGCGCATTGTGCATGCCAGTACGGATGACACGTTGCCCCGATGATGAATACCTACTAACGAGGTGTTTGCAGCATAATTGAAAAATTAATACAATTCGATTACCGTATTGAATTTCATTACTTTATTTACAATCTAATTTATCGAATAGAATTACATTTGTAGGTTGTATGAAGGTATTTTTAGTCATGGTAATAAGAAATGCAGGAGTAGCTGGGGGACGATAGCGATTTATTATCGAGTCTTCCCTTCTTCGTAAATAACAAAGTACGGACGTGGGAGACGGGCTCGATATTGTCGTGACGAGCTGTCTACTTGTATATAAAATCGTTACAACCGTAACTCTCGGAGGGCCGCCCGATGTATCAGTTGTCTTTCCATTATTTTTCAACGAGTCGCCGCTATAACGAGTGCGCGGAAATCACAGTCGAGTGGACAACGAGACAATAGCGTGCGCCAATGGAACGTATAACTTCTCGTCGATAAATGCGACGTATTAACCGACAGGTACATAAGCACCTGGGCATAACGTAACTCTATCCATTGTTGAATAGCCTCTTCCTTGACGTACAGGCGCCACGATTTCTCTCGCGGATGAAACTTCTGAACGACTCGCTTTCGGGATTTAGCCGTCCTCCCCTTCTCAGAGTTTCGATTGTTTCGGGCATCGCGAAATTTACATTTACATATCTGCGCGAATTTCCTCCTTCCATTTTTACGTGAGTACGTCGAGGAAAGATCGATTTCGAATTAACCAGAGTAATCGTCGTCAAACGTTGCTACAGTGACGAGACACCCTCTGAATTTCCATTTCCGGATAAATACAACGGAGCCCGTGCATCGTCGCAATATTGATATAAAAAAGGGGGAGGAAAAAAACGGGATATCTCGCCCGAGGTATCGAGTGGACGACGTGGGGGCGCGAGATAACTTGTCCGTGAGTGCGACGGGGCACCACACACGCTCGGTTTTTCTCGTACCTTTGCGTGTTCCGCGCGGCTCTCTCCCCGGCATGGTCACTGGAGTAAGCCGAGGGGTCGTTGACTCTTTAAGCGGACGCCGGTTGTATATTGTAAAACGAACGCGGCCGGCGTATTACGTAACGGGCGACGGAGCGAGCAGAGGCTACAATCGATCAAAACGTGCGCGCGCGAGCGAGCCAGGCGCCGACGCGATTTGGCGGCGGCGGCGGCGGCCGAGATGCTCTCTCGGGGGCTTCTTGATTAGCCGACACGAAATGTATTCTATACTGGCATGGCTGTGGCGTATCGGACTCGTGTACCGGATGTCTCGGACCTACCGCAAGCGCGGTCTTCGGTCGCAAATTCTGGTGGCCATCTAGAATTCAACCGTGACATGCGGTTTGATGTCAAAGGATTTGGCGAACTAAGATCAAAATTAGGATTGATATTCATTTAGAATCGAACTTCTATCGCATTAAATTTTAATTAGAGACCCTCTAATAAGAGTCACGAAATAACGTCCCCAATTTTGATTGGTGCTATCATTTTTCAGCAAATCACCATACCAGCACGGTTGTATCTGTATTTTAAAATAATCTCAACTAAATTGTCAAATAATGACTAGTTGTTCTGCGCCAAACAACAAAATTTCATCAAAGAAAGATTTCCGGACAACACAATGTCCAAAATTGGGATATAAGACGTCTTATGAAATTAAATTCCATGCTATGACTATTTCCGATTTTTGCTGAAAAATTTTGCTGCCGACTTAACTTTGACCTTATTTCGTGACTCTTATTAGAGGGTCTCTAATTTTAATGAGATGTTAATCGATTTACAGTTCTTCAGATGTTAATCGAAATTACAGTTCTTTTCGCCGTAGCGAAGAATTTATCAATAAGCATAGCTTCCCTCCTTTATCATTTAGTCTTATTCGATTATCGTGCAACGTTTTCACAATGACATTTCATGGTACTTGGTTTGTTGCGTTTGAAGGGAATATTAATTTCGCTTCGCTGCGAGAGTGGTTTAACTTCGCTCGACCGGGAATGGCGGATTGGCCGGACTCTAACCGGAGTGTGTGTGCCTCTGGTCGCGTCGCGGTCACGAAGCCGCATGAAAGAAACGGTAGAGTGTGTGTCTGGTAGTACCAGGCGAGCCGCGTCGCGCGTACTGCGTCTCCATTCCTCTTTGGCCGGCTCAATCGGATGCGTCACAGGAAGCCGAACGCATGACCGACGGCTGGACCGGTCGGTCGGCTGATGTTCCTAACCTATCGTACAGTCAATTTGTTTTATTCTACTCATTTATCGCGTTAGCCAATTGGCAGCATACCGGGCCCCGCCGACCCGCGGCAAGGCGAAAGAGCGCTCTTCCTTCTCGTCATCATATCCGGCACGAAGCCGCGAATTCGCTGCCGTTTTATTTTGAGCCGATGTGTTTTTAAGCGCAATCTACGATTCCTTAAATTTTCTGTCGTATGATCGCGGAGAAGCGGCGTTGGGAAAAAGGTATGAAAGAAATTTCGTCGCGTATTTCAAAATATAGAAAATCTTTTCGGTATCACGTGCCCCCTGTATTAATACGCAAAATTAATCGCGATACGCTACGGTAATTTTAGTTGATGTACAAATCGCGATAATTTTAGCTCGCGCGAGCCATTCGCTGTAGGGGCGAGATATTCTGTTTTTACTGCGTGCTGCATGTGTGGAACGCGATGCACGCTAGGATTGACATCGTGGCGCGACAAACGCCTTCTCTCCACGTGTGCTCATAAATAGGGAATAATCGATCGGAAGCTGAGTCCGCTTGCGCTCCCCCGATTCCCGAGTTCGCTCTCTTCGAGTTCGCTGCGTTTTCGCGCGGCATCTCGGATCGCTTCGCGCCTCGCGGTCGGTCGATATACGTGGGCGGCGCTTTATCGAATCAGGCGGGGAACGGAATTTGGAGTCGTTGCACGCGTTGAGCTACGTGAAAGTAGCCGTGGCCGTACGTAGACGACGCGTGCAGGTCGAGAGTCGCTGCACGTAGGCAGCCAATCCAGTCGTGGTGATCCGCCCAGGCGGAAGGACACCAGGAATTCATAGACAATGAGTCTCTCTTTCTCTCGTTCTTCCTCGATTTCTTTCTCCCTTCTGCCAGTCTTTTCGCACCTCACTTCCCCCCTCCCCATCGTCTTACGGTCCATCGTTTTCTCGTCGTCGGCGACACTCGACTTCCAGGTTAAGCCAGATTCTCATCTTCCGTCTCGCCTGCAGCCTAAATGGCGGGAAGGCTTGTGCCCTCGCGTCTATCATGTATAAATCCCATATGGTATTCAATAAACTTTAGGGCTTTTAAAAGAGCTTATATATATCTTTTCTCTGTCGCCAGAGGACTTCTTTTTCGACCATTTTCATTTTCGTTTTAGATTTTACGACGAGATGCGCGAGAATTAATCGAGACGCGCGTGCATTTTTAGATCGTCTCGTAAAAATTACGGGTCGACGTTGCCTCGATAACCGGTAATACCGGAATCAGGAAGATCCAGCAAGACCTGGAATGCAGCACGGCATCGTACGGAAAGCAGTCGTGCTGCGCGCGGAGGTAGCAGCTGACTCGTCGCGTGACGTCATGGCTTGCGTGGTCGGGCGTCCCGACGGCGGCCGTCGCTCGATATTCTCTCGCCCGGGCGACGCTCCTTTCTATTATGGCCCTCTGCGTCCCCCGATCTCTCTCTCTCGTCCCCTTTTTCGTCGATCACGATTCTCTTTCTCGCGTTCGATTCTTCGCTTCTAGGATTATTCTAGCGGAGTGAACGATATCTTCCGTTGAAGCAATTTTTATTTTTTGTTTTCAGAACTTGAATATTAGACATCTCGCGCTATAAAAGCTTTAGTCGCATCTCGATATTCTTATCGAGGAAAGATTGTGCCTTGAATGCGCGCCAACAAGGAACATCCAGATATATGTGCGTCAGACGCGCCTTATTAGCGAACACCCCGTAGTCGTATCTGAAGAGATCTTCCATTCAACTGCTCGCCTACTCGCTCGTTCGCTCGCTCATTCCTGTCTACCTTTGGCCGACGTCGGCTTATCGCGAACGCTTCCTGTTGAACCTTCGTGGGCGCTCTATTTACACATCGGCACAGTTTCGAGAAGCGGCGAGTTGAGAAAGCGTGGCTTTATCGGGCCGCCCGCAGAGGGAAGAGACGCGATACGTGAACGTGAACGTGAAACGGGGTCGGGTGGGTCGTCGAGCGAGCCGTCTACGGGGATAGTCACGATACATATAGTCATGGCGGTCTATCTTTCCTCCTCCTACTCTTTCGTCTTCCTACGTTTCCGTTCTCCCTTTCTCGTCTCTACTTACGCACTTCCGCTGTCTGAACGCGCGATATATATGCATGATGATAGTAGGTGAAGCAGAAAATGCAAATTTTGATTATCTTCATCCTGGAATTAAGAAGCTGAACATACGGGTCTTTATTATAGAAGTATACTTCGTCCCGACAAAATATTGTATGACAAGATTCGTTTAAGCAGTCATGCTTACTGGCAATCCTAACATCTGAGCCTGACGTGTAGGCATCTCGATTGGGCTTCCAACGCTCTGACTTTCACACAAGGTACATGTTTATTTTCGAAGGTGTATGTGTACGTTCCAGGGTAAGAGATCAAACCACCGCTATTCAAACACTTCTAAACTATTCAGAATCAGATATGTTTATATATGATTTTTAATCTCACGGTACTTCAGCTCCGAATTATCGAGCTTTCCTTCTGAAGCTTTTCGCACGGGACGATACGCGGAGAGAAAATCATGGACGTACCGGCGAACCCCGTGTCGAGATTCGTTTATTGCAACGCGCGTCTACCGCGTGTCTCCCGGACGGATTTCACAGATCTCTCATAGCGGCTGTACCACCTAACCACCCCGCTTCTTTTCCTCGCGGTGCAAGGGATTTTGGCGGTAAACGCAAGGCTGCGGGGTGTGCCGTGATCGCGCAAGCAGGCGCGGCTCGGACCGACTCGTACCGTCTCGCCACGACTCGGCTCGACTCGGTTCATTTCAGTCAGCTGGCTGACAGGGCGTTGCCCCGCTGCTGGCGCGCACGATGCACCATTCATTACGGAGTGCAGCCGCGGAGTAAGCGACCTAGCGCGACCAGAGCCCGTGCGGGCGTTTCCCCACCCCGCGTGGTTCGATTCTGCCTCTCGACCGCGGGCATCGCGGCCGCAGACCGGGAACAATTCACTACTACCACGATTACTACTACTACTACTACTACTATTGCTAGTACTACGGGCTCCCCTTATAGTGTACTACCGCTCGTTACCCTACTACTACTATCTACTACCGCCACTACTACTACCTCACGACGACGACCGGCCGCTGCCTACTGCTACGCGCCCGGTCTACGCCCACTATCACGCCGCAGCTGTTTGTCGCGAGTGGGCACTATTGCCGTTATCATCGCTGTCGGAATACCACCGTCCCACGGCGACGACTTCGATCTGTCTCGATCTCACGCCGATAACAGTGACGCGCGATGTTCTCGCATCTGCCCACGGAAGCGTCCCTTCGAATCCAACGAACGGGTCGAGGGGGCACGAGGGGAGGAGCGCGAGGAAAAGGGAGCTAATTTCCC
The DNA here is from genome assembly GCA_003063835.1 of Aphaenogaster floridana. NCBI lineage: Eukaryota > Metazoa > Arthropoda > Insecta > Hymenoptera > Formicidae > Aphaenogaster > Aphaenogaster floridana. The sequence continues at coordinate 126,982 of NJRP01000007.1, forward strand.
TCTCCACGCACGCCGTCCGTTTTCCCTCCCCCCCCTCTCTCTCTCTCATTATCGACTCGGAATCTCCGCGCTGGTGGTGCAGCGCGGCGCATCGTGCGACACCGCGCTGCAGCTCGGCGGGGTGCTGCGCGATGCGCTTCCCACATCGACGGCGACGTCGCTCCTCCTCGAGCGCACGAGGGACGAGACGCGCGGGGAAACGTCGGAGGGTGGTGGCGAGATACGGGGGAGCGAAGGGTAGAGAGAGAGGGGCTTTGGAGGGGCCGAATGGAGAATACCGCAGAGGCTTTTCAATGGAGTTGAGAGAGGAGAGTTGTAGGACGAAACCTACTACTCTGCCCCGTACGTACGAGGCGGCTACACAGACAGACGCGACGTCGCCCGTCGGGATATCCTCCGCGTGTCACTGCACTCTGGCCTATATTTCGCTAATGGGAAAGTCCCGCGTGCTCCAATTACGTCGTTCAGGAGGCGATGGCCGGATTGGAGGGAACTGCAGCAGCAGCAACCGCGATCTCCGTCCCTCTTTCTCTCTCGCTCGACACTCTTCACCGCCCCGTCGTCCCACTTAGTATCCTCGTAGTAATTAATACGTCTGCCAGCTCTAAAAGAGGCGAACCCCGCCGGCGGAGTTAGAGTCGGTGACCTCGCGCTTCGATTTTACGAGAAGGAGAGAGAGAACGCGCGCCGGCGATCGCTTCCTCCGTCGGGAAATTCGAGGTAGCGCAGCAGCGCGCGCGGACCGACGATGTCGAACGACGGACACGCCCGAAACGAAAATTGCGAACTAAGTGGAAAAATGGAGATATACGAGAATAGTGATGAGGAAAGAGGGGCTCTTTTAAAAATGTACATAAACGTGAAGAAGACACTCTACTTCTACATCTCAAAAATAGCAATGGGAAATCGAAGACTTTTCTTAGACAGCAGTATTAAACTTTCGAAAGTCTCCGCGTTCTAGAAACTTTCATAAAATAGGCATTTCGTAAAAGGTATCCCTCTCGGTACAACTTTTAACACCCTTCCCTCGCGAGCCGAGTTGAGAACCCTGAAGAATGTTGTCATTTTTCACTGATCGATATTCCGGCTCGGCGCGTAACTGGTCTGACGTCTTCGCCGCGCGAATTAGCCGCGTCGCCTGAAATCGCATCAAGTTCCGACCGAGCGAAACAGGTTGTGCGACGACAACACGAAAATAAATAAATAACGCCGTGAGAGGTTTACGGGGAGACGTCTCGTTATATAGGTCCGATAAAGGGGGAGCCTGCACGACACGAGTCTGATGGCCCACATTATGCGCGATATCGGTGCGATCGGCTGATCGCGGGAGACGCGTCGGCGTCGCGGCCGGAGCGAACGACGTCAAACGAGGCGGCAACGACGACAACGACAAGCCAGACTCGTCCTTGCGTATGCTCCGGCACGATCGAGGATTATCGAGACGATCATAATTTCGCTAGATTAAATCAGCCGTACGCTCGACTCCACGTGTCCCTCTTCCTCCTGATCGCCGTTGCCCCCCCGCCGTCTTTTTGCTCGCTCCTTCTCTCCAGCTAATGACCTGCAATTTTCTCTTCTTCGCAGTTTCATTCGTTGAAAATTATTTCCTCGCGATAATATGCGTCGTGAAATTTTATATAATTGCTTCATTGAAATCAATAGTCCTGACAAGCTCGTTTAATTTTTGAGAATTGAGATATTTAAGGAAATTGTGTCTATATCTGTAAGATCGATTTTGCATTCATCTCTTTAATTTCCCAATGACTTATGTCCATTTCTACCAATGTAGATTAATTTTAATCTCGGTTTAACTTACTCTCTTTATCTTTTTCTAATTCTTAAAACTAGAAAGAGTGTAAGTTAAACCGAGATTAAAGTTAATCTACATTGGTAGACATTAGATAAGATACATGAGAAGCGGCGCATTTAATTGGATAGCGTTACGCAAAAGGTACGTTAACTCGCGGAATTTAAAAATAGAAAAATGAGTTGTGTACTGACACGTAGCTGGGTCGGCAGCTCTGTATTTTAAACTTAATTCACTCGAAACTACTACTTTGTGGAGGAACTCATTTTTGCATAACGCCGTCCAATTAGCGCGCTTCTTGCAGCCGGAACGTGTATTGTGCGAACGCGTTGGATCATAGAAACGTCCGAGTGAGGTAACGCGCACCGCAGGGGTATCCGCGATTTTATTATCGTCCTCCTGCAATCACGGTCCCAACGAATAACGACACGTACGACGGCGTGTCTCGTGTCTTGACGCGCGCAATCTTTTGCGGCCGACGCGCCGCGATAGGTCAAAGACGAATTCAATTGGACACGGCGCACCGCGCGGCTTAATGATCGGTCATTATTGCGATCTCGTCGGTGTGATAGTTATTATCATGTTTAACGACTCGCGCTCCTCTCGAGCGTCAATACGCGCGTATACGCGGCCGCGCTTGATCGATGCGCGTCGCGCATCGCGCTCGGTATAAGTTAATGATACCCTCCGCCACACGTGGGACAGAGACAAGTAAAACGTCTACATATCTTCGCAATCTCTATCGACCGTCGCTGATGTACGGCTTCGTCGGGGGATCTGTTATTAATCAGGCGCCACAAACAACCCCATTCGCTATCCATAGGATTATTGAGAGAACGAACTGTCGTGGGAATGTGATTCGGTCAGGCTTTAACTTGACCTTTGGCGAACTGATAGGCGACTTTGCACAACGTGCTCGACGCTACCTTGCGTTTCCTCCGTTCAAAATTTTCGCGGCGTGTGAGAAAGAACTAATACTGACACATACAAAGTAGTAATGTTTCGTAGTTTAATTAAA
>NJRP01000007.1:136638-147541 GCA_003063835.1 Aphaenogaster floridana
GAACGTTCGGTGCCGTTCCGCTCACGCATTTCCTGGGGTTCGCTGCCCCGCTGATCTTATTCTATATAAGTTTACACGCGCTACGTTTTAAACTCTGGATCCTATGATGAAATTATAGACGTAAACGTACGTTCGTGACGCGAAGCGACATTAGCGTTTACCGTATTCCGCGTATTTTTTCGCAAGTAGTCCTGAACGTGCCGGTTAGGCCATCGATTTTATCCATTTTATTTACGTAGAAACTCCGTTAGGTAGGTGTGCACACTCGTATGCTTATGCATATTCGCGTTCCTGCTCTTCTTCTTAGACGTTTTCGCGTCGTCGTACGCTTCATCGGAGTGCGTACGTGCGAACGAACTGTACGTGCATAAATGCACACCCTCTCTCTCTCTCTCTCTCTCTCTTTCTCTCTCTCATGCGTTGCAAGTAGTCAGTAACATCGTTACCGCATGTTGCAAATCCATGATCGACTGTTACCAGGGCGCGGCATGCTATTGCAGCAACCACAACTGTCGTATAAGTGTCGTGCTATAATTGCACTACAGTTATCCTTTTTCTCTGGAAAGAATTATAGTACCGATCGACGACGAAAGGGGATATTTATGAGCAACTGAAATAAAAAGAATAACTTTTAAACTTTAATTTTCCTAAATAGCATTTATTATTATTAAATTTAATACTCGTAGAGGATCCACAATCCGTATGGTTGATACGTAGTAATAAATAGAATACCATCTATGGCCAGTCAAGTCGTTTTACAATTTATTAAATAATACTTTTATTTTTATCAGTTCGCCGCCTGTGTACAGATGTAACACGTATAAATAACTTTTCAATTTTACGAAAGTTGGGCAAGACTCGAAGGAGTAACGTCGCTGACTTTGTCGAGCGTGCTACGGGATGAAAATGTATTTTCTAAAGCGGAACGGTTCCTCTCGAGAGTGCTCTCGTCACGCCCGAAAGGGCTGTGCAAACGGTTTAACGGAGTGACATCGTAAGAGTGTGACTTAGCGCCGCGACGCCTTGACGAGGAAAACGGAGGCGAGGGCGAGGGAGGAACGGCCGGGAGGTCGTCGTCGGATGAAGCGAGACGAAGGGATTCGCAATGCAGCGAACGCAAGAGAAATAGAGAGAGAGAAAGAGAGGAGGCACTCTCTCATAGTAACGTGCCGATGGAATGACAAGCAGCGACGGTTGAATCTTTAATCTCTCGCGACGCGAGATATTAAAGTTTCTCGAGGGCTCGGCAACTACTTGGCCCGCGCCGCGCTGAAATGGGGTTTAAGTTCGATAGACAGCAGCGCGGGGGCTGCGGCGTTATCGATGGTCGTCTTTTAATGCATAAATAAAAGGACCTACGCGATGGCGCGCCGATTATCTCCTGCTATCGGTTTGACGATTTTCTTGTTCGTGTACTTATCTACTTGCTCTCCATGAACCTTGTCTGCTTATCGTGGCGAAGTAGAGGCCCTTATTACGTTTATTACGATCGGAAATTCGAAATGGAGTTTGCGTGCGTGATCTTGTCATGAGGGATCCCTTGAGAGGTAACATGAAATCAAGTTCGCTGAAAAAGGATGCGCTGCAGGTGTACGTAGAAGTTATATAATTTATTGAGCTAAAAATGATATATAACACTGTTTATTTCTAACTTGTAATTTACAAGTAAATTTTAATTTTAATTATTAACTTGTTAATAAATAGTAAATTAATATTTTAAAATACTTTAATAATTCGCGCGGATATTACGAAAGTATAATAATCTTTGGTGATGCCAAGTTAATAATACAAAACTACTTTTAAAAAATTCTGCTGTGTCAAAGATTACACAGCAGTCTTTCGTATGTAGATGTTTCGAGTAATTCATTCTAGTCACTGCTGCAGGAGGAAGAAAGAGAGAGAGAGAGAGAGAAAGGCATCTCGCATACCATATGCAACGATAATTTCCATGATAGACGAACGATCGTTCCATGGCTGTGGAATGCAAACAAACCATGTTCAAGCATCGAGCCTTTCCCTTCTTTCGCATCCTTCCTATGTTCGGTATCTCTGCGCGCGTGTGCCTTCAAGTCTGGTTCACACGCAAACCTCGTGCAGGTTTTGCCGTGCACCTTGACACTGAGGAGCTTTTACGAGCACCTTTGACTTTCACAAGTTGTGATTATCAGCATAATCTTCTTAAGCCTCCTCGAACGGACTACTCATTTTTCACCGAATCATGAAACATCACAAATTCGTATTAATACCGTAATATTAAGATATTTGATAATAATACGATTACAAATATACTGTTTAACTACTAGTATATATTTTAATTATCTTAAAATAATATCAATGGCAACATCAAATGATTAAAATTTAATAATTTAAAAAAATCTCACTGGTAAATTCTTTATCGAAGAATAAACGAATATTAAATAGGAGAATCAGGATAATAAGGTTGTACCTACTATCCTGATAGTAAGAGATATAAGGATATATTTGCACGATTTAAAGCAATGTAGTTTTGATTCGACGAGAAGATATGTTTCGTATTTCGCAACGGATACACGTCGTTTCCGTTTTCGGGACGACGTGGCCCGAGCCGAGGCGCGAATCCTTCATCGGAATATTCAGCCGGGTCTCACCTGCATAAAAATAGTAGGGCGATAACGCGATAAGCCGCGTGAGACCGCATCAAAATTCACAAGGTCCGAAGGACTCGGTTCGCCGGCCGTTGTGAGCGGGCCCGTACGTTCGCCGTGTTTCACTGTCCTTGTCGACAGTCAAGGTCATGGTCGTCCGCACGCCCGGTGCCTCCGCGGCTCTCTCGGTATCCAATGGGAATCGCGTATCCCATAAACGGCCACGTGCTGCTTGCTCGCTGCTGGTACCACGGCACAATTCACGATGCGAGCGTGTCCGATTCCACGACGAATGTGTGCAACTAGTTTCCCTGGTTCTGGTACACGCCTCACCTTGCTGTTTACACGCGAGCGTGCGTAGACCCTCCGCACTCTGGAAATTCAACGTCAGGGACGTTTCCACGGATGCAGCCGTGTGTCGTCCGTGTATGACCATGTTCCCATGGTTCTGCGCGTCGTAACGCAAGGAGCTCGCTTTCACTCCGCGTTGTTCTATACCGGACATCGTTATCACACTAAAGATAACGCGCTGAATGCGAGGGTGTTCTACGACCAGTATTAAGATATTACGTTGCTTCTTGGGACTAAAATAAGTAGACCAGATTAGGTCTACTTATACCAGTAGAAGAGAAGGGAAAAAATCTTATTGCGGTTTATCGAAACTCGCTTGCAAACCAAGCATTAAGATCGTAATCGAACATATCCATGATATATATCTTCGTTACTAGTAATACGCGCGCATATTATGCATCATGGAGTTGCTTTGCAACGTATGACGAGCGCGTTAAAAGAAACGCTTCGCGTCGGAGTTTAATTCTCCTTGCAAGCGATCGATTTCCTTATCGGCAATTATCGACGCTGCATATATGCGTACATATATATTTTACGCCAACCTGACTATTACCGCCGCGCGAATCATTTTATCCCGATTATCGTAGAATTAATACAGTCGTAAATCTGTTATTACGAGAGTGCGGCGCGAAAAAGTCTGGGAAGCTCGGCGTTTTTCACTGTCGCGATAATGAAACCGAATGCATTATACCGGAGTGGCTCAATCGAGGAAATCAGAGGAAGATAAACTCTTGATTCCCGCGCGTCCCGCCGTTAAACGAGTCTCGATTCGTCTCGATAGTATTCGACTTCGTAGACGTAATAACGTCGCAGGCACTTAAGACAACCGGCCAATAGCTGGCGATTTGTCTCGCGCGAAATGACCACCGATTTCCGAACGTCGCCAATCGTTTATGTCATTCGGAGTTTCTCTTTGTGAGCGAGGATCAAAATGAACTTGCGATCAAGCATGATTTTCTACGGTTAGAGTCGCGAGTGTATCCAATAATAATAGGACGATTTGTCGCTACACAAATCTGAACGAGAAGTGAATTTACTCGCTGAATGGGGCAGTTGTTTGTCTTGTTTTACGGAGAGGATTTGCGAGGCAATGAGCACGGCGAAGGAAAGTTTGCTGTCTGGGAAATACACGCTCCCGATCCCGATCGAATGCGAGTCGGGTGGAAGGCTATCGTCGTCGATCGCGACAGCTTATCTGTCCTCCTGCGGGACACGATAAAGCACAATCGGACAAATGGCGGCGTGCTCCTCCATCGGAGCTTCCGAAGCTAGTCGATCGAGTCTGGTAGCCGCGATGCATACGGAGATGAACAGTGCAGCAGGACGATCAACGAGTCGGATCTCTCGCGTATCCGTTCTCACGAGAGAACCGACTGTACTGACACCCGATCGCGCTCCTGGAATCTCGCGTGAAGAGTGTCGGGTGCACGCGAGCACGCGGTCAAACACGCCACGTCCACGCCGTTAATTTGCTATGCGTGACACGATACCAAAACCGCCGCTCTTTTGTGAGCAATTCTCGCGATTCTGCGGGATGCTACGGCCGTTCGGCTCGAGCCGAGTTCGTTCGATTGCAATCCCAGAAAGAATCTTGACCGTACGAACGCCTTCGGAATCCTTATTCCGAGAAAGCATAGGACTACACATATCTCTTTCTAGTTTTTATATTGTACAGTCTGAGTAGAAGAATGTGTTATTGTAATTCTTAGGAGACATAGTTTAGCTAATATAAGGACAAATAATATTAATAATACTATTGGAATATAATAATATAATATAATGCTATTAGAAATATTTTATCATTATACGAAGATAGAATTCAAGCACGATTAAATTAAATGGAATTATTTAAAGATGGTTATCGTTAAATTGAAGATAGTTTAATATAGCGACAAATGATATTAATAATACTATTAGAATATAATAATATTATTAGAAATATTTTATCATTATACAAAGATAGAATTTAAGCACGACAAAATGAAATGGAAACGTTCAACGATGGTTATCGTTGAATTGAGATATCTAAATAAATTAAATCGCAATTTTGCTAAAAAGAATTGTAATAAGGCTAATGACTTAAGTACACGAAGTGACCTTGGCCTTGACCATGAACCAGCTTCGTGGATTGCGAGTCACCGGCGTCGTTGTCACGGTAGCGGTCGGGGCGCCAGCTTATCTGCTCAAACACATCGAATCTGGAGCGCGCTAACTAATTACCGGCTTTTCCATGAGTCTGGCTGAGGCCAGTAATTGCATGCCCGTCGTGCTATCGACGGTGATTCTCCCCCGGGAACGTAGCCGCAGCCCGCCGCTGCGCTCGAAACAGGGTATCAGGTGCACGCTCGTCCCCGTCACTCGAACTTTGTCTTCTCTTTGGCGCCTGTTTTCTTTCAAGTCCGTTGGTCGTTTTGCACACGACCTTCGCAAACATGTTTGCTTCGTCGACTTGTTAATGTACCTCTTATTATTCCTGATTATTATCTAGAACATGCATACTTGTTCGCATCTATCATATCGTATGACATGATGCTCTTTTTTAACCGATAAATTTTTTAAAACTTTTCTCTCTCTGTTTCTTTCTTTTAAGAAAACATGACGTATTTATTGCTTAATATCTTATGAAGGTATACTTGCTGTGCGTTTGTAAAAGCTGTTGCATCTTAGAATTAAAATATCTTGTTTAAAAAATGCGGTTCTAATAGATCGATGTTTCGCCATTCACGTGAGATAAAATTGAAAGAAATCGCAAGGATATAAGTGGCGCGATAGATTGAAAAAGCGATCCCGAAACCATCCCGAGATATTTGGTTTACATCTCTTGCCGTTCAACGTCAGGTTTCCGAGGAATGCAATATTATCGTTATCGCCTGAGCTTTAAGCCGATTTGTATTATCGACGTTCCTTATTCCTTCCAGGAATAAGGAGTTCATGAAATCATCTTTCTCTTCGTTGCGCTTTGAAGTATCGCTTTGAGTTGACATAAATGGCGTTATTGCTTTCTTAATCCTCTGATTAACTACAGTGTCTTCCCGCTGATTCTTTGGAACAAAACGTCACTATAGTGGCTTCCCTCTAAACGATCTTTTCGGATGAAACACTATTACGGTGACTCTTTTCTATATCTTAATATGACGTCGTTATCAAGTAGAAATTTCTTTACTTGTTTTGATCTGCATTTGTTTCATCAAAAGAATGTTCGCATTTTTTAATCGCGTTACGCGTACAGCTGCGTGTTCAGTTCAATCGTAGTCAAAGAGTTAACAGTTCTAATATTCCTGCCATTAAAAATCAAGTTCGTATTTTTTATTAAATTCATCTAATATACGTCCGATTGACATCATAAATCCGAGTTTGATTTCTAAGGACGTTAGATTAACGGAGATTCACACTTCTTTGGATGCAAATAAAAGCATTTGTCTTGAAAAAAAAAATCTTCTCGATATTTTTAAAAATATTTTCGTGTGTTGGTGAAAAACAGTTTGCACGGAGAATAAATCAAATTCAAAAGTAAGCAACTTAAGTGAACAATTTAACCTGTCTACGTCTCGCGCGAAAGGAAAATCGGACCGCGAAAAGCGACACCGTTTTGTGTAGATGCTATCGGATAGCGTCGCACGGATTATCCGCGACAAATTTGTCCGTAACTAGAGTATCGCCTGAAATCCTATAAGCCAGCGACTTAGCGCCTTCGGATATTTGTCGAACCAATGCCTTCAAATCCAGCAGAGGGTACGCGTCTGACCCACTTATTGCGCATCGCTGATCCGATTATTCGAATCTTTTTTTCTTGTTTAAGAACATTAAGATTACAGTCAGCGCAGTTGTATTGGATAACAACGTGAGAAAAGGCAATAAAAGGTCTTCTCTGAATCGATCGGCATGCAAATAAATGAGATTTTTCTTAATCAACACGCTTAATAATTTCATACAGCGTCTTACGTTTCGCGTATAACGTTTCCCAGAAATTGCGCTTTAATTTCTTGAAAATCGTGGGACTCTGACATTTCCGTAATGACTGCGAGTAAATTGATTTGGCCTGGCTGTATGTCGATACGCGCGGTAGAGTATATATTATATCGAGGCAATAAATTCGGATATTAAGTTCTTAAATTCTCAGCAGTACTCCGCGATACGTTCTCTTAGAATTCTGTATAAATCGCGCTCAAGTAATTTATTATCCATCCGTAAAGAAAAGTTTCGAAGATTCGAATATTTTATTAGTTATTTTATATGCAATATATTTATACAAAATGGATAAGAACTTTGATAATCAACAAATACATTAGAAGGAATTTTTGATGTGTTAAGAATATACAATAAAGATATTTTCTCGCTATGTGCTTCTAATAATACGACTACTAATAAGACTATTTAATACTAAGATTATTAAAAACTTTAATAATCAACAAATACATTAGAAGCAATTATTTTAATGTATTAAGAATATACACGGAGAAAATTTTATATTAAAAATTACTATGTATGGCAGTAGTTGTGGACCATTGCTGGAATTATAAAAATTTTTACTATGTTTTCAGAAAAGAGTTTAATAATTATTAATATAACAACATAGTAAAAATTTTTATAATTCCAGCAATGATCCACGACTACTGCCATACATAGTAATTTTAATATAAAAGTTTCTCCGTGTACAATAAAGATATTTTCTCGCTATGTGCTTCTAATAATACGACTACTAATAAGATTATTTACGTCGCTCTGGCGAAATCACAGCGCGGTGTGCAATACATGGCTGGCAAGCCGTTAATATCGATTCATCGAGAACGCACGCATAACTCTCTCCTCTCCCGCGCACGCATTCCCACGCGCATTCCTGCCGGCTGCATTTTATAGTCGGTGGTCTCCCGACGTTGTAGACTAACGGCCGCGCGAGGAGTATGTTGAACCATGGCAAAGTTGTTACGTGGACATTATGTATTTATGCTAATGAACTCCCGGGACGCGATCGGGCGCCGATCGCGCAAGCGATTCTCGTCCGACACGTAAAAGTTCGCATCTCTTCGCGGGCAGGAACCACCCGTGACAGGTTTCGAACGTATTTTCCCTCGTAAACGGATCAAGTCGGATATGTCGATTCGTCCCCGATCGCGATCGGCTTCCGTGCTTCCGGCGAACGTCCGTCGTCAGTCGTCTTTGCTCGCTCGGTTGAGTTAAGCTGAAGCTTCACTCATGCGTCGATTGATAAAGGTGACGAACCAACGCTCGAAATGATACGCTTGATACGATACGCACAGATTTCTGCCGAATAAGTTGGACTTTACTACAGTTATTGATAATAACAAAAATATTTTTTTTAAATCAAGCGTTTATTTTACATTAATCTATTCTTCGCGATAAGGTATATGTAATAGCTTATTTCATAGCTGTATTATCTAATCGTATTATATTGACATCATTCTAATTGCTGCTTTGCTTATTTTTGTTACAGGTATGAGTGAAAAAAACATCTTGCCGTCACAAACTAGTCTGCCTGTATCGTAAGAATGACATTCTCTTATTCTTTTTATGATTATTTTATGTGTAAGTTGTACAGAGACTTATCGCGTAATTATCAGTCTATTTTAGAATTATTGACTGAATTATTAGAAACGCATATCGAATATCTAATATCAGTGTTTACAATCTTATTATTTATTACTTTTAAACAAGTCAGTTCTCTTAATTAGCCAAGGTGAGCAACATTAAACATCTCTCCTGTTTATGAAACTCTCTAATTTCTCGTGCTGTATTATAATTATTTACTTTGACTAAACAATTATTACTAATATGTTAACGACGATATTACAAGTCGCGTTCTTTTTTCGCAATCGGCGTGTTTCTTGGGATCACGTTGAAACTCGGGAATAACGAGTCGAGTCACACAGGGAGTAATGTCCTCGAGTGCACGTACGAGAGTGCACCACGCTCAGAATGCAGTTGCATAACACCACGACTGGTCATTCTTGTCCGACACCTTCATTTCTCTTTCCCTTCTTCCCTTTTTGTCTTTTATCGTAGCTTTACGCCTCGACGTCATTTCTTACTTTTTCTTATTCCTCTCTCGTCCATTCTCCCGACATTTCAGTTCACGATCTTGCTTAACGAGGCGACGCAAAACTATAATAGCGGACAAACGTCGGTACTCTTTGCATTTTTATGAAAGTAAAGTATATAAATAGATGAAATTAAGCTTGAGAACCAAAATCTCTTTTGAGCAAAACGAAAGTATTATTGAATAATGTACACTGAGAAAAAACATTTGTTGAAAAACTAAAATATTTAGTCCAATACGTTCAATTAAAACATTATAGTTGGTTTAACTGAACATTAGTTGAATTAACTAATTCTTCATTAAAAAATGAACTATACCTTTTTAATTTAACTAATGTTCAGTTAAACCAACTAATGTTTTAATTGAACGTATCGGACAAAATATTTTAGTTTTTTTAATAAATTTTTTTTCTCAGTTCGTACAGTAAACTCATAAGAAAAGATAAAAAAGGATACAAACAAATTTTACGGACAAATTAGCGAAAAATTAATTAATCGTATTTGCGCGGGCATTCCTCTTCTCGTTAAGTTTTCCATCGCGTTCACGCAACAACCGCGCTTTGACGGCATAATTGTAGGGATTTTCCGTACCTAAAGGGAATAATGGTAGCGGCACGATCATCGGAAAACGCTTTTAATATACCCACTATCTCTCGAGATCGGAATGCGCACCGGCAGCCGTTTTAACGCGATTTAAAAATTAACTTGCGCTGACGAGCCGAGAGCCATCCGTCCGCTTTGGGAGATGTATCGTCCGCGAGATATTATTCGCGCCCGCGCTTGCTTCGTGCTATGACGAAGTCATCCCGTCTTGTACAAGGAGGCGGCAATAAACGTTTTTAATTACAGCACGACGATAGAGCGCGCTTTGAGACCGCGACATAAAAATGGGACGGTGAAGAAAGCGGACGGGAGGGTGGGATACGGTACGTGACGGCGGAGCGCTTCGTGGGAAACGTATTTTCGTTCCCGCGCCCGCACGGAAAATGCACTCTCGCGCCGACGTCTGGCGCCGCGACGCTCCGCCGCAATGTACCGTGGCGGACGAACAAATGCGCCCGATTTATAATTCTCCGTCGTGGAGTAATAGTGAAGCGTACGCGGGCGAAACGCGAAATATCCTCCGCGGAATATTATACTTCGCGGTACTCGTTGTGTCGATTAAGCTCTCGGGGATTTCAGCGGCGCGCAAGATCGCGAGGATGTGTCCAGTAATAGCAGTGCGATTATAGAAGATTATATGTTTGCATTAGAGAGACAAATAATAGGCGACGCGTCGCTCTGACTACAACCGCGAGCGCGAATTGGGTAAAAAAAATTCCGCTCAATCGCCAATACTATTATTTTCTTCTACAGGTTGCGCAGCGAATGCCTTGAAATCCGTACAGACGTTTCGTATAGTTTCTTTCATTTCTACCACGTTATTTATTAAGTTTAATACGAAGATAGGAATATACAGAACATAGGATAAATCACGGTCACAACTTTGATTGGGACAATGTGAGAGTTTTGGACACTGAAAGGTTTTACTGGAAGCGACTAGTGTCTGAAATGCTGCACATTAAACTTTAAAAAAATAGTATAAACTTGCAGACAGATACAGAGTTCTTACACTATGCATATGTGGACGTTTTGAAAAATCTTCAATAATATTCATTATCTCCACAACATTTCAATTTGTTGATTACTAATTAATTTTCTTGCTTGAGAAACTAAATTATCTTTGTCATTTTATATTTTATATTTTAGATTGATCAGATAGATCCACATATGCTAAAAGCGCCTTAATTTTATACACTTGTTATTTACTTATTTATTGATTTTCTATATTTTTATATCTCTGACAGTTGTTAGTCCAATAAGCGTTTTATGTT
>NJRP01000007.1:152740-167606 GCA_003063835.1 Aphaenogaster floridana
GTTCGTGTTTTGGAATGCCGCCGCCGCCGCTGCAACAAGAAGAAAGCGATTCGATTCCATCGCCGTGCCGGCGGAGGGACTCGACGGGAAAGTTCTCGCGGGCCGAAGAAGGAAAGGCTCGACGAGGAGAGTCGAGCCCTTGGAGGGAGCGAGGAAGAGGGAGAAAGTGTGAAAGGGAGCGAGCGCAAAGGTGTGCGAAAGGGCGAGAGAGGAGAGGAGGCTGCACGTAGTAGTAGTGACCAGTCGTAGAATGCCACGGCTTTACGTTGCGTGCAACGACAGCGGCGTAGAAGCGCGTCTTTTCAAGAGATCTCAGAGATCAGTACATCCTTATTTCTTATAAAGAAATTATATGAGAAGAAATTATATATTAATAAGAGTGGTAAAATTATATCGCCAGTAATAATTAAACCAAAGTGTTTGTATAAACGACCGAACTGGCCACAATTTATTTAAAAAGTCATCACGACGTTTCGACCATGGGTTTTGGTCCTTTTCAAGTGATCTAAGCCTAATGCATCTCAGACAAGAATGTGACACAAAATATCAGAACAGTAATGCATTTTTACCATGAAATCATCCACCTAAAAGATAATTTGTGTGTCTGAAACTGTATAAACTTGTGACAAATAAGACTTCAATCGAGGAGTACAGAATGTATGATAATTTGTGGTTCGATATCAAAACGGATCGATTATTTAATACTTGTGAGCAAATGGTTAAAAGAACGACGAAAAGATCCATTAGACACGTCATTATTCCTTGGAAGTCAACTAAATACAAAGAAATTATATATCGCTTGCCTTAATAAATATTAATTCTCGTAATCTCAAAATACCGTTTCTTCGCATTTGAAACTGCAAATATCCGAAAATCCATCTAATTGTTTTGAAGTAGAATCGCGAAAATAAGTTGACAGCGGAAAGATTGAATTAAAAACTTGATTGAAAGAAAGATAAGTTAATCAATAGAGCTTCTTTACATATTTAGCGGAAAAATATTTTTTCGCGATAACTAACGTGCGTTCGCACTCACGATACGCAACATCCCTTTGTCGATTATTTGAGGGGAGTTGCGAGCTTCGTGGAAACGAGTTCAGCAGGTGGGGTCACGAACTCAGGCACGCGATCGCGCGTTGCAGCGGATTTTCCTCTCTTTCGATCGCCAGCTGCCGGCATTATTTCGCCCTTCTCATCTTGTACTCGTATATCGATCGCGGCGTATTGTCGTCCCATTCAGACGCGAGAGACCGCAGCTGTCGTACTTTAAACTTTTCCTGACGCACAAACGAGATCAGAAGCGGAATAATTGGTGGATTAAAATTTGTGTGCTCTAATTTTCAATTTTTTTATTTAATTGTCATTATTGTTATAAATATCAAAAGAAATTTGAATTGCAATATGGAAACTTTCTATTAGAATCATTGTCAGTGCATCTCTAAATTAGAATTGTTATTAGTGCGATTATAAATTAGGCAACTAGGGACGGAATTTGCGGCTTGTTCGAGAAAGGCAAGGTTGTCCCTGTGCTATAAATCGTTACCTGCGGATAACATCGTCCCCATCATCGTCGCCGCCGTCGCCGCCGGCGAGCGGCCTTGGCCTGCGTCGAGTTTTGCAGAGCGATTCGGCTAACAAGAATTCGGCACGTGCATTGGAGCTTGGGTCGAGCAGACCGTAGATATTGCGTACGAGAGCCGCGGTCTTCCGGCCTGGTAATCGACGC
This sequence comes from Aphaenogaster floridana, assembly GCA_003063835.1. Classification (NCBI taxonomy): domain Eukaryota; kingdom Metazoa; phylum Arthropoda; class Insecta; order Hymenoptera; family Formicidae; genus Aphaenogaster; species Aphaenogaster floridana. The sequence goes on from NJRP01000007.1 coordinate 154,466, forward strand.
CAACCTGCTCCGAGAGATCCTTTTTATTCCGCTCCCGAGAAAGCAAAAGTTGGCCGTGACGCTCTCGACCTTCCGCGACTCAACTCGAGAAACACGTTAAGCAATTAATATCACGAGTGTGAATGAACTCCATTGATTATCTTTTTATCATCAATACTTATCTTTATTACAAAATTGTTTTCAAATTGATATTACGAGATTTAACCGCAGGCGCGATTTCATAATTCTGATCTTTAATCTAGCTTTACGAGCATGTTCTCTATCACATTTTCCTGCGTTTTAAAAGTTCCATTCCCAGCGGAGATCTTTTTTCTCTTTTCTGGTCTCTCTGTGCCTCTCTTCACATAAATGATAGTAAGCAAGACCGTTTTCGAATCGTAAATTAGCCTCACTTAGGCAAGAAAATCGAACAGGTGTATATTTAAACTACCTAACCCAAGTCGGACATTTGAAAGTCTCAAGGGAATACATGTTAAAAATTATGCCAACCGTTAGCAGCAATTACAAACCAAAAAAGATTCGAGTTGCTTGGACTCTTCTGAAAGATGTATAACGAAAGATATGATAAATATTTTATGAAGCGATTATATATTTTTAAAAAGTTTGTTAAGTATAAGTTATCTAGTAAGGTTTATAATTGCTAAAAATAAGATATTTTGGATTTAGTTGTAGGCGATTAACTTTAAATAAATAATAATTGAGATAGTGTACACTTCGATATGTTCAAATTTACGGTGAAATTATTCAAGATTTGTAATTTTTTTCCCGATTACATTCATTTATTTACTATCTGATATCATTAATTTTCATTTTATGCATGCTTGGAAATGAGCGCGACCTGAAATTAACTTATTTGTGATGTTTCATTTAATGACTATTATTCGTTCCGTCTGCATTTGCATATCCGTTTCCATCGTACCCAACTATCTGCATATTTAAATAGATAAAATGAAGAAACTTTAATAAAGATGTAAAGATCTGTCCGGATATGCCATGCCTTACGAAGTCTTTTTTCTTAGTTCACTCAAATGATTAGTAATCAAAGTACATTATATGTTTTTATCGTAACTTCTATTCTATAAAAACGTCGGAATAAGATAATTTATCGCATATTAATTCATGCAGCCCTTTATATATATTTTTATTTTATACAAGATATTATTTATTATCTCCAATTACTATCGATCCAAAATTAATAAAATAGATGGACTTTGGAATTAAGCTGTTCAAAATACTTTCGTTTTTTCATTTTATTTTATTTATGTTATCTAAAGTTACTTTTTTATTTTTTCAATACATTTTTTGTTCGAAATATGTTATATAAAATTATATAGATAGAAGAAGAGAGAGAAAAGTTGTGCAAAAGTTTTGCGTATCAATTGCTCTATTGCTCGTGGCTGGCGTCCAATTAGCGCCGAAAAGAAGCATCTCCGAGGGGGATAATCGAGCACGGTCTTTTCTTTTTTTTTTTTCTTTTCCTTCAACGTAAGAACGTGACGCGAAGGACCGGCTGCTCGGAGAAAGGACGAGGCGGCGGCAGACATCATTCGTGCATTTACGATCGCAGCGTACGCCGGGGCATCTGTTCGTTAACCACCTGTCGGCAGGTGCGAACCGTACACCCGGCCCCGTTACCCCGCGCAGTTGGTATCAATCGGCCCTTTTGTTTTTGCCGGTCTGTTCCTCGAAGTCATTCCCGTTTTACTACGACGTAGTACGCACAACACGCGATAGTCTCCGCCGGATGTTATCGGCCCATACGGTGTGGTCCCCTTCTTTTCCACCCTGACCACGTAAAACCCTTTAAGCTCGTGGCACAGTAAACAGGAAGTCCCCGTTCTTCTCCTTTTCCCTCTGTCGATGGTCCTCCGGTGGCAGGTTGCATGTGATGCGTAGGGGGCACCTGCGATGAATGCGAATCTTTCTGGATTTATCGTGGGGGTTTAAGTCCCTGCCTGGTATTCTCTTAACTTTTATTAAATTTCGATGCCTTTTCATCATTGTCAGTGTATTTCATGGTGTTATTTCAAACGTGAAAATAAGTTTCCGACGACTTTACTTTCACGTGTATTTTGGCACAAGAGATCACACTTGCAACAACCGCAAAAGTATCACGATGAGGCAAGAAATAATTGTTTTTTATTTGTGTTACAGGCTGCGATACTCCAACAGACTGCCGAATACATATACCAATTAGAGCAAGAGAAAACACAACTGTTGTCACAAAATTGCCAACTAAAACGGTTGGTAAATCAACATGAAGGTGGCGATGTACCTATCAAGAAACGCAAACCCGATACCCAAGGTAAATTCTTCGTCAACTTTTAAAATGAGTTTATTGTACAAAAAATATTTTGTATGTATATTTTTGCGAAACAACATTTTTTCTATTGTATTTTCACAAAAATCTTAGAGAGGTAAAAAAAACTCGTGCAAGTGAAGCGTGCTGTTAAAATACATCGATAACACAAAAATGCGTCAACAAAATATCATCACGGTCATTGCTTGCGCGCAAATATTTGTATACATTTGTGTACATAAAGAGCAATGGAATTAACGTTCATCGTTCGTCACATAACGAGATTTTCCAAATGGACTTGAATTATTTATCGCTCGTGCGACCGCGATTGCAGTGTCCCATGTGGATTTGGGATCGTAAAAGCAAAAAGCGGAAACAATCGGTGCAAAGCGCGAAAAGTTGCGCGGATATGCATTGCAATCCGCTTATTTCACGGTTTTCCCGCTTTTATACGGCGCCACGTCGAAGTTTCTATAAGTTATTTCTCAATCGCGAAATTGAATTGTTGCATCTCCGAAACTTCCGCCAAAACGTAAGTAAATAACACCGTATTTTCAAATAAACGCAACTTTATAGATTTTCGCTTTTACGATAAATTCGAACGCGCGTTGCCACGATATATGCAAAAATCGACAATCCCCCCCCTTTTTTTATTCATTCATATATGTAATCACCGTATCAATATATCAATGACCATATTTGCGGCAAGAGTGGCAAAATTTGCAAGCAGGAATTTTTTAATCTCGTGTCGACAATGTGGTCAATGCGGACGCATTTTGAGAGAGCCGTTCGTCATTTTCGCGAAAGTAATTACATTCTTCACGACTCGGTATCACGCCGAAGGGATGTACAGGGTATTTCAGGAGGGAGGCTTAATGTAATAACGAGGTGATGGTATCGCTTATATATAAGTGAAAAATTTCCACGAAATTTAATTTGATTTGTGAAACTCAATTTAATTGTTATCTACGTGAAGGAGAATATCTTGGAGATCCCGATATTTTATTACTTTCTTCATCGAAATGAGAGTGGAAAGAAGTCTCAATATTTTAGTTAGGATTTCCAAGTAATATTGAGACCTTTTGTCTTAATGTAATTAATTGTCAAATCCGTGATGTGTCGCTGCACATGCATCGTAAAGTGTTGAGAAGGTAATATCATCGGAAGGTTAAACTTTCGGGGATTATAAAGGGTCCAGAGGAACGGATAGGCAACGGCAACGTCAGGATCGCCCTCGAAAGTCTTTATTACTTCGAGGGCTAAATACAAGGGGCGAATTAAGGGTGCTCTCCTGTTTCGACGCCGGTGGCGTTTCGGCGACGTCGCCGTCGCCGTCGCGGCGGTGTGCCCGTCGGAAAGTATCTGTCGCGAACTTCGGCCGAGACAATTTCAATTTCCGGTTCTATCGTAAATTAGTTTCCTTCGTTCGATGGCACGGCGATATTCAGAAAGTTCGTCGTCGGCTGTGCGACGAAGCGGATTTAATGCCGGCGAACCACTTTTATCGATCAATCGCGGTTAACCCTCCCGATTGCCTTCGAATATTAACCCCAACATTTACAATAATTATTCGCCCGATGAAATAACATTTTACAATCGAATTTGCAAAGAAGAAGCTAATTCGAAGTCTTGGCAATTTATTTAAATAGATTTTGTGGATCTTCTTTATAATGTAAATTGTACAAATCGTACAACAATGAAAAGATTAAGATGCGTAGAGATAAAGAGAAGGTATATTTTCATTATCGATGTACATGTTACTTTTTATTTCAACGATTAGGGAGGGCAATTAAACCTATAGGCATATAATGTAAAAACTAAATGATTGAACGTTATATGGTGTAGCAAGGGATTAATATTTAAATCATACTCCTGGTAGAATCATGTAACGAATTGAAAGCATTATAAACTATTTAACAACACATCTCTTTTAAATTTGCGTTAGGCTGAAAAAAAAAACGGAGAGTAATGGCACTCGGCGTCGCGGTTACGATCTCGCTGATAGCAATAGCCGATAATCACAATTACCGTTGGAAATCGCATTAATTAATAAATGTTCGGTTGATTGAAAATGTTTGCAAGAACGATGTACAATTTGCTGCGCCGTTACCGCATTACAATCCACCGTAACGTTCTACATGTCAAACAATGTACAAATGAAGTGACGTTACGGGAACGTTACATTCACTTCGCTGTAATATAACATCAAAACAAATGGACTGGCCTTTGATCCGCGCGAAGTGTAACGGTCTCTATATTTGCTCTTTATCGTAAACAGTGACCAGATTTAATTTCGCTCACGGTTTCGCATTCATTTATATCGCGCAGACGGGTTGTACTCGTTGGTACGCTGGCATGTGCACCGGAAATCTAAAATACGTTCCGAAAGTTCATTGCGGTTATTCGCCGACTGTAATCAGATTTTATGAGCCTTTCTCACAAATTAGTTTCATAAAAACGTCGAGGCACTTTTACCGTGAAAATTGTTTTTTATATACAGTCGTTTATCTAACGCGTGACTTTGCGTAAATGTCGCAAAGTTTGAAGAGTGAAGACTATAATCTATAATATATATTATAAGACAGATGAGAAAAGAAATTTTTGAAAATTTGATTTGTTTCAGTCTTACTGTTCAACCTTAGCGCCGATCAATCGATTCGCCTTTTTACTGGAAGATATTATGATTCAATTTCCCTCTAATTTGTGTTTCTTCTGCATCTCAGGTGTCGTCGTTAGTCTACCAGTGCACGTCAGCGAGAGCGGCGATGAGGGCTTGGGCAGCATGTCCCCCGAGCCATTGTCGGTAATCACGGTGACCACAGAGGGACATTCCGTTGTGAACAGCGAGGTGGTGGAGCTCAGGCGACAGCTAGAAAGGGAGCGTCACGCGAGACTGCATTTAGAGAAACAGATGAGAGCAATTCAGACCCAGTTGTATCCAGAGAGATTCCGGGACAATCAGCTAATCGCTTATCAGCCCCACGAGGTAACGTTTCTCTCCCGCATTGTTTGCATTAATCTTTCGGGGAGTGAAGTAAAAGTGGACTGTGCGAAAGCAAATTAGTAAAATTTTGAGAAAAGGAAAAGAACTGGTTACGTATGGACCAGACCGGCAATATAAAACTCCGCATATAAATGTGATTGTAAAAAACGTTATAAAAGCGCGATGCAGAGGCCTTAACTGAAATATCATAGTCTATGAAAACATGTTCGAGCGATTTCGATTGCCGGGAGATCGCTATCTGCACGATACAGAAAATAATTCAACCGTAAACTCGTTTGACCCTCGAGGATTTAAACGCTTTCCGGCCGAAAGATATTGCAAACATTGTTTTAATTGCTCGCGTAGATAGCTGCGTCTGATAACAGGCTGCAACGCTGTATATCGTTTTATTATTTCGATTGAATCGATTTCTTTCTTTTTTTTCTTTTTTCACCTGACGGCATTTCGTGTACAAAACAATCTGGCCTTCGCTGCGAACGGATAGGTCGCGAGGAGAGACAGGTTTCGCAAGTACGATAATAAAATCGTAAGTAAAAAATTAACGAGACTCGCTACTGTCCTAGGTGATCGAGCACACGGACAACGTGATGGCGCAGGAAACGGAGGAAGCAGTGGCCACGCTTCAAGTGGTGTCAGTCATGTCTTTACCACCGGTGGGTTCCACTCAAACCGTGGAAACGTCCAGTCCGGACCCGAGCTCGCCGCCCTTGTCGCCGCAGCCGACCGACATGGTGTCGGAAGAGATCAAAGAGGAAGAGTCACGCGCGAGTACCCCCAAGATCGTCGCCTTCGCCCAGAATCAGGTGTTCACGGCGATAGAGGAGCCGACTACCGCGGACTCGTTCTCGTCGTCGAGTCGTGTCACGTACGCTACTTCGTCCTCCGCAGATTTTAAGACTAGCTCGCCTCAGTACATCACCGCGAGTCCCAGCAGGCCCTTCTCACCGGCCGCCGAGCCTCAACGGCTACCCAGTGTTCTAGAGGCCGCGATGAACGCTGAGCCCAAAGTCGAGGTAGAGAGGTATGTGACACGTTTATTTTACTTTAAATATGACCGTCCAATCATTATTTGAGACGTAGGGAATAAGAATGGATCTAAGAGTCAATAGTTGGTTTACTTTAAATATGATAATTAGTTTACTCTTGTTTCGCAAATATCTAATTTGTCTAATATAACAGTTACTATGTCACGCGCAAGCATTTTTTCATGCAGATAAGAGTAGTATAGATTCGATTTTTCGCAGGAAATCCAATACACAAAGACCTAAGAATCGATTTTGCACTAACGAGAAATTCCTCGACTGCAGGTTGCCTTCCCCATCGAATTCTTTGGATGACGGTACGCCGCAGGCAAGGCTATACATCGCAAACACGTCCCGACAGAATCTGGAAACGATCGTCGAGGCGATACGTCACCTGGAGGGCGACCATCTATTTAGCGATGAACCTGCGCAGGATGTGCCGCTGGCACTGACCAACAAGCAGCAACAGCAACAGCAGGCGACGGCGAACTCGACGTCAACAAAATCTGCGATCACCACGTCCGCTTCCTCCTCTTCCTCTTCATCTTTGACGACGTCTGCCACGGCAGCACCCGCGAAACAACGGATACTGCACGCCGACCATTACCTCCAATTTCACACGCAGCAGCAGACCCAGCAGCGGCCCGGTGTGATTGTGGTGAAGCATTCGTGATCCAGCAACACCCCGCGTCCCGTACACTGAACAATGCATTCAGAACGACGACGTACTCGCCTCCACCGCGCGACATCATCGTGGTTTATCATTCGAAAATGAGGAATTCCTTTTGAACCGGACCCAAAAGAGAATGAGAGCGAGCAGAAACGGGAGAAATGATAGCGATCATCGCGATCGAGCATCACGTGCATTCTCCTTCGCGCTAAAAGAACTTGGGAGATATGCTGCGAGATGTACGAAGGGATGGATTTTACGTATGTTCCTACTACGCGCTTCGTTCGCCTTCGCCTCAACAAGGCCACCAGAGACGCCATCCGACTCATCACAATGAGTCGTTGATGGTATTTTTGGGAAAGACGTTCACACTCCACTTTTCACGCATAGCCATACATCTATTACATCCAGAAGAAATTATCCAAGAAGGATAATGCATGCGATCGAAAGATTTTTAGATAGAAAGGACAAAGTGATTTTAAATCACGGACGTAGTTTATAGGTGAAGGCAGAGCTGAGTCCGAAGCTTGACGAAAGGATCCTCATTGCCGAGTTGTCAAAACGAAACGACGTTATCGCGCTTTATCTCATGTAAATACTAACGATTCCTCCTGACTATTTCCGACGATCGCCACGAGATCGCTTTGAATCTCGAAGAGTCCCTCCCCCCTCTCCTTCCCCCTTCGGAGAAAAGTTCTCTTCCTTCGCGAGTTTCTCGCGAAGCCCGAAGTGGACGTTTCTCCTTCTGTTTTAGTAGGTAGAACATTTTTAGACTTAAGCGAATAACTACCACCAATATTTCTAGCGTAAGGCTGCGTACGCTGTATGATATACATATACATATATACAATATTACATACATATATTATTTGTAAAGAGTATAAAATATATATACATATTTACGTTCTTTTTTTACATTGTTACGGAAATGAAGAAAATACGAGATGACGACGCGAGGAAAAATATTAAGATATTATAAACGACGCGTATATATGTTCTTTCGATACTTATTACGGGGTTACCACTGGATAAGCGCGAAGCGACTAGAAGAAAGTGGAACTATCGAACAACAACAAGGTATTAATCAAAATACATCCGCATGCAACATGTTTAGTATTTGACATACGTTAGAAAAACGCGGTGGAACGGCGAAGCGGAACTCGCGATCGGTCAGGCCCCGAGCCGCGTTATGCGTGACTCCTTTCTTCTGTGTTCTCGTGTCGCTACCGAGACGTGTCGCGGGTTGAAAATTCCGTTTAATCTGTGCCAAATATCCCCAGAGAGTACCCAGACGTTTTGTTCCTTCGTAATAGATGTAATGTAAAAGCGTGATGTAAAAGCGACGGCGCCGGTCGGTACATCCAGTAGACCGAAAGCAGCGAGTCCACGATCGCTCGTCTTCTCTAACTTGCTCGTCAATGCGATACGGTGACCTGGAGATGCCGTTTCTGTTTAAAGCGGCGGCTTCTCCCGGCCGTCATTCCCGTTGCGTCGCCGACCACAACCGATCTCCCTATTGGATTAACAATTAGAGTCGATCAATTCTAATAATCGCAAGGGCCGAAGAGGAACCGGGACGGGCGACGGGTTTTCTACGTCGGGCCGATGTCTCGCGATTCTCTTCGCGACTCTTCACTCTTAACCCTGCCGCATATAATACATTGTACGAGTTTTTTCTACGCGACATACGGATTTCTTATAGCTTGCGGATACGAGACTAAGAGGCTTGGAATTTACAATTTCTCGTGCCTTTCGAGGAGAGGAGCGATCGGCTTCCGAAGATGGTCGAACAATCGATCGACCGGCGGGGAGATAAAAAGCTGCAAACGTTTTGTTTTTCTTTTACTTCTTTCGTTTACACGCGTCTACATATGATGTGCATTGTATTTTTGTGTTATTTCTCTTTGTGCGAGTATACTGTTTCACCGAGTGATTGTACAAGCGTTATCGCTCGTTGAACGTAGGCCCATAGACCAATTTTTAATCGATTACATTAGTACGGATCCTTTCGCTCGTAATTCACTATTATTACTGATACTATTACTACTATTACTACTGTTTTCTTTTCTACGATGACGTTGATTGATGTACGAACGCGACGTAAGTTTAAGAGTTTAATGCATAGGTATATATGCCTACGAGAAATTAATTTTAAGTACTCTTTTTAAGTATGTAAGTAAGTTAGCGAGCAAACAAAGTAAGATGCGGCAAGACAGAACTACAGTTAAGATCTTTAGTTAACCCTCTAGCGTTTAGGATAAATATAGGAATTGTTTAGCCGAGTACGCAATTTGAAATACATCCAGGTTAATATTGTCTATCTGTACGATAAATGTGAACGCTACTCCGTAACTATATTGCGTGTATATAATACCTTTTAGCGGATATTGCATAACACATGATCACCTAGCTGACGTACCACGATGCTAGAATAAGATAAAACCTCGCCCTTCGTACGTTTCGTCGTACGTTTAATTAACGGCATCTCATTTCGACCGCGCGTATTTGGATATTTTTTTACGTACCATTGACATTCTTATTGTTTGATTATTTTTTAGTACGCAGAGATGTAAGAACTGTATTAATTTTTTTTGTGGGAAACTAGAAGGGGACATGTTTAGCGGAGCAATTATTTCCGAAACGTACGAGAGGCGCTCTATATAGGAGATACGATTCTATCTTAGGCTTTCGACATTCGCGATGAAAGTGTGATTCCGGCGTTTCCGAAGTCGCGGATCTCGAAGGTAATGTACAAAGCTCGATGTCGACGTTCACGCGAGGACGCACGAGGGCCTAAAAAGAATAGAGAAATTCACCTTTGTTTCCATCTTTCGTATTTTCTCTACGATTCTCCCCCCAGCGGTACAGAAAAACCCATGGCATTTATATCTTCATGGGACAAGACTTAATCGCCAAATAAGACGATCGTATCTTCTGTATCTCATTGCGCCAGATCCCGCGGTAGCGGAATCTACGAGGCACCGAAGCGTGACGCGACGTGCCTATCCCTTATTACTTAGGGCTCGATCGGAAAGATCGCCGGGAAGATTTTTCGAGAATACGAAAATGGACACGACATTCGATGGACGACAGCAAACCGAACTCTTTTCCACGCGAGTCCGATACGTATGTCTCGTTTTCCCGCATACGTCTAATAGTTTCGAAAATCTCGTGCGAGTATCTTCGGCGCTTCCATAATACATACACACGCACACACTCACACACATACATATATACACATACGAAAAATATATACATATATAAAAAATATATATATATATACACACGTACGGAACTATATACGTACGTATCAAGTATACGAGCGTTGCGCACGTACGCCATGCGTGCGTCGTGTTGCGCGCATTTGAGGAACCTCTTGGCGAGATTTCCTCGAGTTTCGCAATCGACACCGATTCTTTCGTTCTCCCTTAACTCGTTTCGTTTCGGCGCGTTTCCACTTGATTCTGTGTAATCACCCTCTCGGCATCGGCGTGCCGAGATTTGCTTTTGATGGGTGGCAGAATGCGGGAGAGGACCGAATTGAGAAGGAAATTCGAGCACATTGCTGCGCACGTGTCGGCGTGGACAGGATCGACGATGTTACAGCAACATCATCGTGACAGTCGTTAGATTGAATTAAATTTCGAAGCCAATCTAAAATTTTTCGTTTAAGATCAAACTAGCCGATTAAATAGAACGAATCTGCAAACTGATTATGATGTGCGAAACGTATTTTGTTACATTCTTCATACATACTGATATCATTCTTTGCGATCGCATCAAAATGCCAGCGTATGTGAACAGAAAGTTTCATATCTGATATTAAAAAACACCTTTCTTTTAATTTAACGGAGTACATTAGTCATTAAAAGGGTCGTAAGATTAAAAAAAATATGTTATGTATTTATGTTATATATTATATATTTTGTGTTATATATTACGTATTTTAATTAGAATGTTCTCGCGGAATAATGTAAGTCTATTACTAATAATGATAATGATTATTACAACCGTATCTAAAGTTTATATTAGATATTAGATATTAATACAATTTTTTGCGTCTACAGCAAAATTCGCATTTAACGTTGTTGGACTATTCACACTATCTGTGATACAATTATTTTGCAACTATCGATATTCCGTCTGATTTAAACGCGTATTATTATTTTATATACTTCTCTAACTGTTAAATCGTTCATTGATCTAACACGTCCGTCGAAGGTAGGCTTGTACCCATTGAACGGTATTCGATCGTGATTATAGCTCGATTATAGCTTATTACGCAACGAGATTTAATTACAAGCGAGCAGTAAGCTCACTTCATTTAGGCATTCATATTACGTTGGACTCTGATGCGCTCGCGGATGTTATCAGTATGAATGATGTACGTTATCTGTCAGTAGAAGACTTGAAAATGATACGATAGCTTCTGCAACTTCTTGCTGTCCAAAACAAATAATTTCTTTTTTGTGAACACAATGATATTTACTGTTTTACGAAAAGAGACTGTCACGTTTCGATTGAGCTCTTTGCAACTTGCGTTTCATGACTAAAAAATAATTAAATATCAGTCTCAAAATTGTTGTACTGTTTTACTTTAAAAGAATATTCATTGAAATTAGAATGGAGACTTTTAGAAGTAATTTAAAAAATTGTTTTCAGACAAATTTAGAATGCTCGCAAAATGCCAATTTTTATGCTTTTTTCCCGTAGAGCTTTCCGACATCACGAGTACCGCTCTTAAAGCCGACACGTTGCGACATGGTGCGCGAGAAATCTTAAAAATTGTTATTGAAAATTTAAAATGTCGTCGATACGTTTGCGCGAGTTTTAAGGGTGAGGACTCGAAAGGTTGATCTTCGAACGGCGTTTCATTCACGAGAGAGAGAGAGAGAGAGAGAGAGAGAGAGAGAGAAAGACAACGTAAGAGAGAAGTTCCATGTAAAACGGGATTGTATCTAGTGATAGATTAAACGGCCGCTCGAAGATCACACGTTTCGTGAGGAAAGAGCTGTCACTGTCTGCCGCGGTGACACGGACATTCGATCGGCTCGATCGAAGCGATCTTTTTTATCGTTGAATATATACATATAAAGTATAAAAGTAAATGTATAAATATATATACATATATATATATATGTGTGTGTGTATGTATGTATATATATTGTATATAACACAATGGCTCCTATAACTTCTCTACAGCTTCGTTGAAAGGCAGAAAAGAATAACAGAATACGGTTTAACTGCTAAAGAAAGTCGCTGATAGGGTAAGGGTGTTGAGGGTGATAGAGAGCGCGTGAGTGCGTGCGAGAAGGATGAAGAGAAGTGACAGCTGATCTTCGGGGATTGCGAGAGCGAGAGCGTGGCTGTGCGATCACGAGGGCGACGGGGAGGTTTATACCGTTTAAGATTAATCCCGATTTGTACACGTCGTGGCAAATGGCGACTGAGAGTGGCGCCGAGATTACTCAATCGACCGCCTCCAGAACTCTCTTAAAGTCAATCAGTGTATTATAACTGAAAAGCAGTGAATAGTCACTGATGATCATAGTTATAAGTATAGCACTGCAAATCAGTAAAATACTGCTGATAGAATCAGTTCATTACAACCACTATTTCCGTCAGTGATATCTGACTGCTAAAAACAGTTGTTATGCACAGTAAAATCAGTGATATATACTACTTAGATCAGTACATCTTAACTACCACAACAGTAAATATGAATTAATAATCTCAGTTGCTGATATAATGCATTTGCATTTGCTCGATTTTTGCTCCTAGTACTTCAATAGACAAATTTTTTATTTTATCCATTTCAGTCTGAAATATAATAAAATATAATAAAATATAATAAAATTGAGAATAAATATTAAAGATAGAAAGAAAAGTTTACGTGTCAGCGTAGTCGCTTTATTATATTTCAGACTGAAATGGATAAAATAAAAAATTTGTGTACTATATGTAGTACGTACACAATCACTACAAGAATAGCGGAAAAGTCACGATAATAAAATATGTCACACTAATTTATAGCCGCATAAGAGCGTTGTTGAACTTATCAAATGCCATCAATCGTTGCGGATGGATTTGCGAACGAGGTGGTTGAAGAAATATGATATGTAATCACTTCTAATAACACAATCGAC
>NJRP01000007.1:168093-226195 GCA_003063835.1 Aphaenogaster floridana
AGAACCAAGGTGGGAGTATTTTTACTAAATAGCAGTAAATATTCACTGATTGTCGGTGGCGTACTGTTTTGCTAATTCAATCAGTGATATTTTCACTGATTGACTTTAAGAGAGAAGACTACGGGACGCGTAAAAGAGTTTGGAAGATCACAGGAGGAGGTGGACGTCTTTCAAACGTCTGAAAGATCGGAATGTTTTTTGGATGTCTGCGATATTAGAATAGTGTCTTTTACACTCCTCGGATATTCGCGTTGTCCAAAAAAGGAATAAAAGAAAGGGAAGAAACCACTCGACATCACCACCCGTTTGCTTTCTGGAGCGCGGCAACATCGAAATTCGGCGACGAAGACGTTCCGCGAAATCGAGTAATTATTTTTTTAATCGGGCCAGCATCCCGCTCTCTTTCGCCACGGGCCCGCCAGGAAAGATGTATATAGCGTAAAACTATAAGAGCGTTAGAGTACTGGCGGAAGAATGTACAACAGAGAAGTAAGTAGGTAGATAGATCTGGTAGAAGGACGGGGGGGAGCGAGAATGAGAGAGAAAGGGAGTGGAGAGTGCGAGGACACGGGAGAATGCTAGACGGGTATGTAGATCGTGCGTATAAACTAGTGGAACGTTTGTAACGAGTAGGTAACGACAGATTCCAGAAGTCGTTTTCAGGAACAGAACTGAGTTAGCGTGCGTGTCGTAGGGCGCGTGTTCTTGGCGAGTAAATTTGCGCGAAAGCGAAAGAAACAGAGAAGAGAGAAGGATGGAGCGTGAGTGTGCGTAGATGTAATTTGTAGTGCGCCGAAAAGATGTTTCTTTTTTTTTTTCAAGTTCTTGAAATACATTTCTTTTTCTTTTTTTCTTAAACGAAACACTTGACTGGACTTGAAATCATATCGAAACTCCGTATCCGTCGACTGAAGAATGATCCGGGCTCACGCGGCGCGTGGTGAACCAAAGACGTGCAATATTAACGATCGTCAATATCACAGAAATTGAAAAAAAGAGAGCTGCGACTGAAGAATTTATTCGTATATCGTATTTTCTAGCGTAGCTCTCGTTAACTTGAATTGAGAGGACGAGAGGGAGTTATAGCAGACATCAAGCCGAGATCACGTACATCCTCGCGAGAGTTTTGAAGCCGGCTGGAAATTTATTTTAAAGAAAATAGAAAATGGCCGAAGTAATTATGTTAAACCCAATGTTTAACATAATTTTTCGCTTGAGATGATTTTTTTCTTAAAACGTTTCTATCTTTTGCACAATATTGATTTACGTACTTCTCAGATTTCCGCATTCGCATTAAACGTTGTTTAATATTAACTATGATAAAAATACGTACCTAACGTTGCTTCAAAGGAAATCAAATTTAATTACGAACGCTGTGAGAAGTATATAATTAATTGTCAAAGGATAGAAATTTATTATCAATTTGTGTCAAATTATCTTTCTCGAAGAGTTTTCATTTTTCTTCTCGCGACTTACTACACTTTTCGCAAGTGATCTTAAAGTCTTGGCTAACGCTGCAAATATCCATTAATGAAAATGCCTGAAATACGTAATGACATTTTTCAATAATTAATATTATCTGAAAAATGTCGAGAAAATGTACCAACTATCAATAACGACTAACGAGACGCTTTACTCGAGGAGCTCGAGAAATTCACCGATACGCTGTTAATTTTTTAAAGACATTGAAAACAACTTAATATTATGACTCGACTAAGAATAAGAGAAGCATAACGTCGACCAAATAAAAAATCCTGTTAGAGAGCTTCATAGTGCAAGACCGATACAGAGAATTAATATGACAGCAATGCATCGCGTTGTATGTGATAACGAGGAATGGGTAAAGGATTTACACAATTTGTCTATTTCAATTATTAAGTAACAATATACTAGTCCATTAAGAAATCGAGTTTCGTAAAAATTTAAAAGAAATATATATAAAACATAGAATAAACGAATAGAATAAAATTATTGCCGAGTAAAGATCGGTCATTGGAATTTATAAATGTTGATATATCGCTCGTATTGCAAACATGCGATGTATTGCTCCAGTTTTACAATTTCCATGGACCGTCCAGTTGAGTACGAAGAGAAAGGAGAGGCTTACCGAAAAAACACATGGCTCCTTTAGAGACCATCTTTTTACACTAATAATAGTCAATTCAAATTAAAAAGTGTTCGATCGTCTTTTCCATTAAGATTTCAGTCGAGGAATCTACCCGTTGGTATTTCACAATTTACGCAATACGCGAGATAACTCGACTAATTAGGCTCGAATCGTCGCTCGATCATGAAAAATAATGAATTTCAATTCTCTGAAAATTTGTCTATCGGCGAATAATTATTCGCGGAATTTTTCTAACTTTACATAGAATGTATTACGAATTATAAAAAGGACAGTTTTAGCAAAGACGATGTTAAAACAGCATAATCGGATAAATCTAGCTGAGACGAACGAACCGAGTCGAATCTTTTCACGTTTATCACTCGAAGTTACTATTGTCTACGCAGAGTTCCAGGGTTGCAAGGGTTTCAGTGCAGTAGCGGTCTATCCTTTCAAAAACTTTTTAAGAATATGTCTTTTTCTTTTTCAACCCTAACTCTGTCATCAATCTAATTTTCACCTTCATACATCGAATCTCGGAGAAAATGGAAGAGATATAAGAAGCACATTTTTGATAATGACTACTTTAAGTTAAAGAATTAGATGGATTAAAATTGTTAGTAGACTAGATAGGACATTGGAATAGAAGGAAAAGAGATGGTTCTTAAGAAAATGGAGTTAGATCATTACTGCACTGAATCCTTTAATTGTTGCACGAGTTTTCTATAGTCACATATCTATCCAACGGATAAAGTCATCATTTCATCTCTGACAATGACCACAAAGCAATTCAGCTTTTTTAAGCAAAGTGAGAAAGAGAGACAGAGAAAAAGAAAGAGAGGTGGCATCATCCTCTTTAGAATACGCGCTTTTTTCTACATGTAGACAACCGATAGCCCGATGCAATACGAGCATCCTCGACATAGTATCGAGTATCTCTTTTTTTTTACGAACTAAAACAGGAGAATAACTTCTCGAGACTGAGACAAGAGAGCCGTGACACCGACGAGGGTACCGGTGAGCGCAATTAATTAATAATAATTTTAAAAAAAGTGGAGACTAAACGCGATTGAGAAAAAGGAAGAATGCAAAAGTTCCTCAAGTTCAAGCCGCGTTTGCCGCGTGCGTTCGCATTCTCGATTTTGCCTGATGAAGCGAATGTCGTCCGCATGTCGTAAACGCCGCCCACACCACAAGAACAGACTGCCATTGAGTTTCGAGTGTACTCGTTCGTAATAAATAGTTGTAATTGACCGGGACTAAGTCGATCTGAGAGAGCGAATGAGGGAAATGGAAGATGAATGCGTGGTCGAGTGTGTCGCCTGATTTAGTGGCGGATTTATTGACACAAGTGGACTCATTTGTCACCCTTAAATCGTTTTATAAATTCTCTCATAACTATTTCTTTCTTGAAAATTTGTAATTATTAATAAATAGCTATAAATTTCGGTAAAGTTACAGAGAAGAATATTAAATTAGACATTCATTAAAATTAAAAATACAATCATAAAGCTTTCAATTGAAGATTCGAGATAAAAATGTGATTGAAAGAATTATATAAAAAATGAAAGAGAAATTTAATGTCTGGAGAAAAATAATGTCACGTACAAAAAATATAACTTAATTATCTAAGAATCATTGTTCGGCACTTGGTTGCGTTTTCATCTCGAGTCTTTAATTATCGCTCATTTTGGAGCTTTAAATCCGTCACTGACGTGAATGTTTGGATGTCTGTAAGAGAGAACGGTGCGACCGCGTGAAAAGTCTTCTTGGGCTGTAAAATCCAAATCTCTGTCACCAAGTTCTGCCGCAAGAGAGGACGAGTCGCTCCTTGACATTGGCCGGAGACACGACGCAGTCTATAAATTGCCGTAGGATTGTGCTGATCGAACGATCCCGATAAAAGAATTACTCGGGACCGATTCGAGACGACGCGAGATTAATGGCGCGCATTAACGAGTTCGGCTGACTGACATTTATTCTAAGAGAAGAGCCTGTGTATGAATCGGTAATATAAAATGGAAGGGAAAAAAAAGATATAATTCTCTGTGATGTATTTCTATGATTTAATTATATGTAATTATGATTATTCTTACGATTATGATTAATTAATATTATTTGCGAATAAATCGCTGTGCAAGTATCAATTAGTGATTAGTGTAAGATAAAAAAACGTAGCGCGATCGTACATTGCCAAGAGGCGTATCGCGTTCGTATCCTAGATACAGAAACGTGAGAGATCGCACAAATCGTATAATTTATTGCACTACGAACACGATCGTTAATCGCCCCTGTCGAAAGTCGAAATATGAGAATCATATAATCGGAAAGAAAACTGTTTGAAATTTCTTTCCGAGGAAGAAAAGGAAACGACGTTCAACAAAATACGTATGATGTTTTCGCGTGAGGATAGCTCATTTTATCCGCGTTATTTATTTATAGCCGATGAGCGAGTAACAATATTACGATCCTCTGAACGAGTATATTTGGTGCAGGAGCGTGAACGTGCAGGAATTATCTGCGCGAATTTCTCCGAACAAGAAATTCGCAATACTCGCTCATTTATCAGCACCCGATATCGTTGTGAAAGATTTTAATAATTCGTCAGAAACGCGTGTAATATAATTACGCTCTCTAAATCTGAATCAGTGCAAAGTATGCCACATCAGTGACTATTCACTGTGCTCAGTGAACTTAGTTTACTGAGGACAATGAATAGTCACTGATCTGGCATACTTTGCACTGATTCAGATTTAGAGAGCGCATATAAATTTTATTGAAACAAATTCTATGTGTGAGAAGAGAGAAATTAGCATAACGTAAAGTAACTAATCGAGATTTTAAACAGTTAAGTTTCTAATTATCTTATTAATATATTTCTGCTTCCTCCCCCCTTATGCTTGTCTTTAAGAATCAAAAACATGAATTCCCCGAGGAGTAAACAGTCTTGTGTGTCGATCGGTTACTATTAACTTACGTGTGCTACGTAAAGAAAAGTAAACGGGGATATCAAAAGTGCGGCGTGTCACGACGCTAGAAACGATCGGAGAACCGATAGGAAAACTAGGTAGTCATTTAGAGTGCCAGGAAGGGAAAGAAAGTGAGAGAGAGAAAGAAAAAAAAGAGAGAAATGCGAAAGAGAATGCGTCGATTTTTTGCGAGTGAGAGTGCGAGAAAGATTTTCGTCGATTAAGCTCTGTAAAATAAGAACGCCGACTGCATCGCGGCGACTCGAGCGAATCCCGGAAACACTCGTTAGTATTTGTGCCGATGACGGGGGACGATCCACGTAATTCGTTCGGGTCGGCGGATAGCGTTAAGAATTATGATTACTGTCGTACGAGAAATAGAAGAGAGATATCGGATGCGGCTGGAAAAAAAGAAAGCGGAGGTTTCGTGCTAAGGCGACTTAAGGCGTTCGAGAGTTCGAACTCGGAACTTGTGGAGGAAATCGCCAATATTATACAGGGCGTCCTATGACCCAGGGCATTCCTTGGAATCGATACTTTCTCGAAGAAAATTTGAGCGTGAAAGGCTTCCGAGTTATTAGCGATCGAAAATTAAATGCTTTTTCGCAAAATAAGCTTCGGGGGGCAAATAAGTAGCAGAAACATATTCTGCGTTTAGTTTAATTTAATGTAACGTTTTATCATCAGAGATTAGAAAATTATATGGGAAAGTATGAAAATTATGAACTTTCCCGATATTTTGTCTAAACAAAAATCCCCGAATTGGCCGAAGAAACTGTGATTAAAAAAAAGGACACCCGATGTTTCGGCGACACCCTGTATTGTAGGACTCCTTTGGAGAGAAACATACGCGAAGCGATATATTCGGCTCTTATCTGCTATTTCTATCGATTGGTACTTTGCCACGCATGATTATTCCGGAAGAAGAAAACGACTGATGACAGTCATTATACGCGAAAATGTGCCGGCTACTTTGATTCGAAATCACGTTTGTGAGATCAGAGTGGAAACACGATTTTGTTACTTTTGCAGACCATCAAGGAATCTCGTACGTCTGTCTGAATTGCTTACTACAAAAATGTGCCGCAATAATAAAAATAAGAATAATTATAAAATTATTAAGAAAAAATTTTAATAAATATAATTTTAAAATTATGAAAAAATAATTTATGCGGCAGTAATTTAAGGAATTATTTAAATAAAATTATTATCACTTATCAATGCAAAGTATGTATTAAGTCACGTTTATCTCTTTTATTCTTTTTCATTAATCGTAAATAAGAATCTTCTAGATCAGTTATAAATGCTCTAAGAGTGATATAATGAAAGAAATCACAGAGTGATTTACTTCATTATATGAGACGTTGCGGCGCATTAATAGCGCGAATGATAGCGAGATTACTTTAGTCGGGCAAAAGCGAGCGAGAGAGTGAACACGGGAGAGAAAGAGATAAAGCGAGAGAGTGGGAGAAAGTGAGAAAATGCGTTAGATAGAGATACGTAAAAGAGCGAAGTGTCTTAGAGCTAATTCCTCTGCGCGAATGCACGGAACGCGCTAACACAAGCAGCCACCTCCGAACGAGAAGTCTTCAATACCATTTGCATATTGCTTTATTGTTACACGAACATTATAACGATATATTACATTTAAAAAAAAAGAAGGAATATTACAGGTACAGCGGTACGCATACGATTAAAGCGTGAGTTCCACGACGCGACGGCGACGATCGCGCGGACAAGTTTCCTGTAATTCTGCAAAGATTTCGTCATTTCGCGCTCGGGATTTTCGGGATCTCGGTCTTTTCTCGTAAGATCCTTTTTCCACGTTGATACAATCGCAAATTTCGATCAGAGATCGATATGGTACAGAGAAAAGCACGATAAAAATTTTGCCATTTGTCATTCAGCTAAGTGGTTAGATTAACAAATTTTCCAGACCAATGAGATGTAATTTTTATTTTTTTCACCGAAGGTAATATATTTCGTTTCTCGCTCATCACGATAATTCTGAAGGAAACTCGAGAATTAAAAGCGCGACTGTATATTAAATCTGATTTGCGCTAATTATATCCGATCCGAAAGACTCTTCCGCGCGATCAGAACATACTCGAGACGTCCTGGAACACATACATACTTTAGATACTACGCGTTACGTTTTTGTATTTACGAAGAAAAAATCTACGAGTTGGGAGACGGACTTGCTTTTCCCTCTTTTCTACTACTTTGTATATTACCAAATAATCGTTAATTAGAAAAGTTATTATAACTAGCGTTTCGTTATCTTAATCAACAAGATTTTATTAAGCGGATTATATAACGACGACGAACGATCGCTCGTCGTCGTTATCGTAACGATGCGGCCTGATTTACGCGTTTCTGTTGTTGCTTTACGTGGTACACCATTTAATTCGCGTGTATTTGTCGACGAGTGGGAGATCGATGTTTATGACCGATTCTTCCTCCGCTTCATTTTCCTTCGCCTGTAAGAGAAACTTCAGCATTCGGTTAACGTTGCGTAAATAATATTTTTCATAGCTTGGAAAGTCTGCCAGCATTTATTCGACTGATTATAGACACGCGAAACCACATTGATACAAGGCAAGTTTAATAAACGTGATCTCCCGCGGACAATTCTCTTTTTTACGATCTGTGAATCAAGTGGCATCGTTCCTGAATATCTCTCTCATTATACGATAAAGTATAATAAACCTCGCAAATCTGTCGACGTTGGAAAGCAATCGACTGGTTCCTTAGAAGCCAGAGAGCCAAGAGATTGCGCCAAGAGAAGTACAAATCATAAAAAAAAGAGAGAATGGAAAAGAGAAAAAGATGGTAACTGCGAAAAAAAAATCAATCATTCGAAGGCGAGATAATGTGACCAATACCGAAAGAGGTGTAATATTTGACCTTAGTTTCATCGCTTTTCATTCATTACCTTTGATTATATTATTGCTTGTAACATTCATTCGAGATACCTTGAATACAAAAAAAAAAGTAATAAACCATGTTATCCGCTTGTTTCGTCCCTTGTATAAAACCCTACCTGTGATATACTAATAAAGCAAATTGGATTTCGATACGAGCGACTTTTATGCGACAGTATATTCGACGATTAGTTTTGCGATGTATTTCATTTGCGATACGTCTACCGATAATTTACCGAAAAATTTGTCACGAGCTTTTCCTTTGGAATTTCCTCGCAAAACTTAAGAAATCTTTCTTTTCAAAATCTAAAGTAGTTGATAGCAAAAGAATTTATGTAATTAAAAATATTATTGATATCTTAATGAAGTATAATATAAATTATTACAAATAGTAAAGTAATAAAAAATTTTCAAAAGCTGTAAAAGAGAGGTGTAATGTGGAGGAGTATCCTTTGTTTTTTTGTAGAGGAAGAAATATGAGCACGGGTTATTTCATTGTGATTTTTATTGAAACACTCTTTAGGGTACACAAGCTCTATCCTAGGTAAGCATTAAAGTAAGTATAAAAAAAACTGAACAACTGCTTATGGAATCACAAAGTGTGGATGTCTGCCCTTCTTACAATCATTAAACGTACTTTAACGTGCATACACGAAGGCACAACGATCCTCGACCCTTACGCGCTGAGTATTTCGCCGCGAGAACGATGTTGAAGTGATATCGCTGAGCCGATCGTGTAGTTACAGGCATAGATCTGTTCGCTTTAGTTGCACCTACTGCGTTTCGCGCAAAGAAGAGCGGCTAAAACGGCCAGGTCTCGCGTTATTCGAAGGCGATCGCTCGCATGGAGATCCATTGACATCCAATGCCCCAGAGGAACTAGAAAAACAATTCTAGCTGCGCGCAAACGCGTGATATCGCTATTACAAGCTCCCTGCTGCAAGTTCTTTCGGCGCTCGTCGTCATGGCAAAATTATACACTCTCCGAGAACATCAACATACGAAATAAGCGTATTCGCTTCGGTACACGCTTATAACACACAGAGTTCTGTCGTAAAGGGGACCGAGTGCCTTCTATACAAATTCATTACGCAATATAATATTCATGATAATAGAATCTATACTTCGTATTATAAATCTAAAAAACTTATACACTCGTAATATATAGCTAGTTCATTGTAACGAATGTATTCTGATTATTCTCATTCAGCTCATAATTCTCTCTTTGAAGAAGGCCACTTATTTCCGATTTTTCTTTCAAAAGAATTTCAAACAAGTTCTTACTGATAACTGATAACTGAAATATATTTATCGGTGTTCTTGAATAAACAATTTAATTATATATGAGCGTAATTACAATATCTCAGATAATTGTCGTGATTACTGTGCTTCTTCCGCTATTGAACGGAGAATGACATCGTCTCTGTAAGGCCACCTAGTACAACGGCTATCCTCATACTCAATTATAACAAGGCTCACCTATTCTATTGTTTGCTTAACGTGTATTAAATAATCACAAAAATGAGACCAAGGTCCAAACGCGTCCTTTGGTCGGGACCATCAACCGAGAGGCGGTCTCGCACCTGACTTTCGATGAGATGATTTATTCGTTATCGTCCATGCGATCGCAGGCGATATTCGTCGATGGCTTCTCTAACATCGGGATGGAAGTAAGTGCAATACATAATTTCACGTGTTTCATCACTTTGCTCTCCTAGCGCACAGTACAAAAATTGAGTAAAATAAGAGTCTAAAAAATATCCAACATATATAAAACAGGGAACAACTGAGCGCTCAGATTGTAGACATTTTCAAACTGTCTTATTAATTACGTTCGACAGAATTCTATGGAAAAGCACAAGCTTAAGCTTTTTGTATTTTTCCGTATTTTAGCAGCAAAATTTTTTCAATAAAGTTTTCAATCGTCCAATTCGTTTAATCTGATATGATTGATTGATACTTTCTTTCCTTGAGTAAAAATGCCATCAGATTTTTCTTTATTGTCGAGGCGACATATAAAGAATGGTAAAATTTATTTATCTGATCGTAATGTTGAAGTGCCGATGTACAAATTACGAGCATTCAGTTTATTCTCTCGAATTCAAGTTAGACATACGATCACAAGTGCAGGTAGGCGGTATTACAACATTTTCATAACTTCTACCAATTTTTCGACAATCGGCGCTAAATGACGTCGATTCGCCATTCAGTTCGACGACGCGAAAGTAAAAAGGTAGTGATAACTGTGATAAAGACACTTTGATATAATGGAAATATGAAGTAACTTACGCTTAAAAACATCCTAACAGTAAAGTAGAGTATAAAGTATGACTTAAGTACAACCATAAAAACTTGGTCATTATTATGGCATTCGTATCCTTAACTACGCGGTTCGCCAGACCGCATCCCCTCTAACGGCGCGTCTCTTTATAAAAAGAATCTACTACTTGTGTACGAGGCGATGTCGTGATTTACGCGTACGCAAATCGTGTTAGCTTTTCAGACAATGCGCGATTATATACGGCATGTAGATTCGACCCCCTTCGCGACTTTCCGGTTCCCATCCTCAATCGATGGCAAAGAGTAACGAAATGGTTCCGTGACAAATTAAGGCTTCTTTATCTTTTGTACACGTAGTACACGCATTGGAGATTGAAAAATATCGACAGTATTATTATTAAAAAAATATTGCATATTATATTATTATAATAGCATATAATAACATATATTATGTTGACAACTCTATTATTTGTTAAATCATCAAATAATTAACTTATGCTTTGATTTAAAATTTTATCTCATTCGAGATAATTTTTTATGTATCTGATTTCATTATTGAGAAAGTAATTCACTTCGTCAGGAAAATGAAAAGATGTAGTAAATACTGTCAATATTTTTCCGTCTCTAATTAAAAATTGAAGAAATCCTTTCTTTTCCGCAATGAGACGAAGACAAAGCAGACGATATGTAAAACAATAGTAAGCGATATATTTTTATCGCAGGAATAATTTTAATCATGTCAATCTTCAATTTTCCAGGTAGGAAAAATATTTGAGCAGCCACTTTATGTATTCCTGAAGAATTTATGAACGAGTCTGTTTTATATAAAGTAGATTATGTGTGCTATACATACCGGAAGATCGACCATTGTTACTTGAGATTTTACAAAGTATCGGCTTCCACTACTTCGCTTCGTCGCGTCTCGATACTGATCTCGATACTCTTTATAACAC
Organism: Aphaenogaster floridana; assembly: GCA_003063835.1. Lineage (NCBI taxonomy): Eukaryota > Metazoa > Arthropoda > Insecta > Hymenoptera > Formicidae > Aphaenogaster > Aphaenogaster floridana. The sequence continues at coordinate 179,324 of NJRP01000007.1, forward strand.
GGCGTCGCCTTTCTCTATGAAAGCAATCTAGTAATTCGCTTCTCTTTTCGTGACCTGAACATATCCTCTTCCGCTGCGTCGCTATTTTTGATTATTCCACTTATCGTTAATCGACGATCACAGGAAGTACGCGGCGCTGATCAGGCTTTTGGGTCCTTTATACGTGTCGTGTATGTGTGTACGTATACATGTATGTATGTATATATGTGTACAGCATGTATACGTGCAGTCGTGTGTCGGACGACGAGTTTGTGAATGGCTTTCGCAGCTGCGATATATTAATGCTGAAAGAATGGCGGAATCGCTGGCAGAAATACATCCCGTCCTTCTATTCTTTTCTCTTGAGCTCCTGTTGCAAATTTTGATTAGTTGAACGAACGACGCCGGAGATCCACGGCTCTTCATCTGAACCGCTCTTTGCCTTCTTCAGCCCTTCGTCGGTCGAATCTGCAAGCAAAGTTAAAAAATAACCACATATTATATATATTTAAAATTATTATAAATTAATACTTTCGCAGCCGGCGATTTTGCGCAACTTAAAGCCGCGCATAATTTACAAAAATCTGTAGCTAGATGCCGCAAGCATAAAGGCATCTGCGTCCCTATAAAATATAAAATGACGTAAAATTACGTCAGCAAAGACCAGCTGCAGATTTTTTAAATGATGTAAAACTACATCAGCGGGAACCAGCTACAGGTTTTTAAATGACGTAAAATTACGTCAGCGGCTGCGAATGTGTTAATGTAAGTACTATTAATTAATATAATTAACAAAAACCTAAACCATAACAAGATTTACTTTAAGTATAAAGTCATATCTGAATCTTATATATCCATTTTTTCTTTGAACGCATTGTAACAATTTTATATTAGATCAATCATTTATAAAGTATTTTTTAAAGATAGACTTCTGAAATATAACAAAGAATAGCAATGCAAGTGAAATAGTCACATGAAACTTGATTAGATAATAAAGCAACAGTCTTGTTTATATTAAAAATTAGAAGAAACCTTTTAAATGCATTTTTAGGTATTTAAATGCAAGATATTTTGGCGCATGAGATATCGTTGAAAATTTCATGTGACACTTTACAGACTGCGTCCTTTTCAATCTTGACTGCTAACAGACAGTTATTGCACTGGCAGTAATAAAACACGATATATGCATGACCTGATGAATAAATGGAAATTATACTCCGGTATTTACGGCGTCGTTAATTGAAAGTGTCGCGCTTCAGCGATAATTTAAGATTTTATTTATAATTATATTTATATTTAGAACTTATTTATAATCGTTATTTGAATCTCGTCTCAAGAGTGTATTAGGTAAAACATTTAGAAACGACCTTTCATATCATGAGATACGAATGGATCAACAGCCACATTTTAATTAGAGAGCAACTGAGACTGTATCCCTGAAATCTAATTCGAGTTTGAAATTATAAAAAACAACGCTAAAAATTCACATCTTTTACTAATGTATTTCATTTTATGTCACACGCTATATTTTTAGTTTAGACTCTATTATATATTAATTATCTTTTCCTTTATCCATTAGTGTTAATATTGTCATGTTGCAGCTAATAAATTGCTGTAATTTTATCTATAAGATATTTTAGAGCTCTTAAAAGCGGATTAAATATTCTAAAATTTCTCAAGTTGCAACATTTTGAAAATCTTGTTTCAAATTACAGATTTCATATGAATAATTATTAATCGTTCCACTTCTCAGTATAGTCTCTTCTACTCAAAACGTGACTACTGAATCGTCCAGATATTAAAACATAATTTCATTTCGAGTATCTCATTTCGAGTACCTATCTGTTTTGATATTCCAAAAGATGAGATACAAGTTAAGATGAGATATAATTATAAACTGATCTTATAAAAATCTCAAATTTCAGGTAAAAATTGAATATTTATCTTTATGATACAAAAAAGAGTATTCCAAAGTAGTGCATCAATTTTTTATAATTGGAACGTAGCAAGATAACTTAATTCCATATTGCTCATGCGTGATTAGCCATTGACCGATAATTAAGCGGTTCTGGGAAAGTGCACCGAGCGTATTACACGCGAATTTGGCTCAGCGCGGCAATTACACGCTTCCCGATAAAATTAGCGGCCTAATTGGGAAAGTAGCGTGATTGCTCACTGTTAAACAACCAGCGAGGCCGAGGGTATTCTATGTTTAGGCCTCGACCGGATACCCCGACGCGTACCAATAATTTGACGTAATTTAATAAACGCGACCCTGCTCTCCCGTCTGCGCGCGCGGGGTCGTGCGACTGTTATTACCGACAGTTTGATCGTATCTCAGTAGTGCGTAATGATGATGCACCTAGTCACTGGCATATAGTAGCGGCCCGATCATCGGTCATGCAAATTGGCGCTACAGAATGCGGCGGGATCCCCCTTGCGCGATTCCCTCGTCTGATGCATCCCATCGCATACCGGTTTAGAAAACAGTATCGATATTAAGCTCGCGATCGTTATATTTGTACACCCGTAATTTATTGTGCTCATTAAGTTACTTCTTCGATTCCCCCGATGGTAAATCCATAATGTTCGGAGGGAGAGAGAATCATTTCCAAGGCCAAGAAAGTCTGCAGCATGGTTAAGTATTTAATATATGTAGATTGGACTTGTCCTGAAGATCGTCCGAAATGTTATTCAATAACGATGCGATACAGTAATTTATAATAATGATGTTATTATTGGTAATGATTATAGGAAATTACTGTAAAAGAAAAAGAATTTTGTATCGAAAAAAAACTTTTACGTCCAAAGCAATCTTCAATTCTGAAATTTCTGTTCTTCTATCGGTCCACCGTTAGTTACGTTTAATATATTATTATTTATCATGTTTTCTAACTCTAGGTCAATGTTATAACCAATCGAGTATTATTCTAAATGCCCATTAACTTGTCGGTCTCTTCGACGCGCATAAAATAAGGCCATAAATTGCCCCGAAACATTGGACATCCGAAACCGCAAGATATGATAATCACGGTCTCCTTTACAGGCACACAAGCGACGCTGCGCAGATAAAAAAAATAATCATCCAGTTAGTGGGTTAACGTCCTCGGGGCCCAACGGGCCGTACGGGCAAACGTTAAACAGCGGGACGACGAAATCGACACGCTCTTTTATTTCAGAATGAAGTTCGTTCAATGTTACTGCCCGAATATTTAAAGCACCGCCTTAAATCTTCGAAACTTAATATATAATCAGACTGAAACGCTCGTAATTCTCCGCGGGCGGAAGAGGCCAGGTTTGGACCAGTCAGCGACGTTTGTTGCGTGCCAAAAATATGAAAAGATCGAAATGTGTGGTCCAAAAAATACGAAGTAATAAAGATAACTGGAAATAAGAATATTAGAAATTATCGTCTTTCCATATTAAATCCATGAATTAATGAAATCTATTTAATTAAATTGACAGGTGAAAATCTAACGTGAATACCTCTATGAGCTATAGTAGCATATTCGCAAAGTTTAATGCCGGCAATAAACAAAAGAAATTTATACGATATTCAGACATTTTTTAAGAATCGTAATGAAATAAAAAATTATCTATTTCATTTGAATTCTCTGTCTATTTATTATTATTATTCATTTCTTAGAAAAGTAATCTAATATTCGTCTTTCCCAATTAAATCCACGAATTATTGATTCTCCTATTTAATTAAAAATTGAATTCTTTTCTAAGGAATAAATAATAATCCGAGAAGGTTTCTAGTTATGAGTTGCAAGAGGATAACTTAGCAATGGATAAGAGTACAGGCAACTCCGGCGCATCAGAAAAAGCACGACGAAAGGCACGCGGGCCCGTGTTTCGAGGCTGACTTTCGTCTCGGGCAGCAATTAAGCATGCCGATAAATCCGACGCGCGCGAGAGCGAGTGAAAACCGAGCAAGAGAGCCAGCCCGCCCCGTCGTGCAACGAGGGAGCGAGCGTTGTTTATCACTCTCCTCGCCACGCTGCAATTACGCGCGTCGCCGTAAAAGATTTTGCGCATACGCGTGATCGTAAAAAGCGGGGAAGTTTTCGTCAAGGTCCGCCTCGCAGCAGCAATGGCGGTGGCCGTCGATTTAATTCGATTTAATTTATAATTGGCCGCGGAACTCGTTTGCGAGCGATCGAGCATCCCTTTGTTTGTTCGCGGCGCGACTCGCGGCACTCGCAGACGGCATTTCGCGAATTTTTCTCAACGAAGGATCTGGCGAACATGCGTCGCCCATGGTATCTGTGCCCGGGATCGATTTGAGTTGAAAATCCTGCTGCAAGAGATGCGAGACTACTGCCATCGTTACCAATAGAAAATAATAAACTTTTTATTATTTTTATTAAATAATAAACGTTGTTTATTTTTACATTAGAATGTTTGCATATATATTTCACTATGAATGTATGACTGCATTTCTTGCTCCCTTGTGGAAACTACTTTGGTTATTAAAGAACGCTTCCTTATTTTATATCGAGGCTTTAGCAAACGTGTAAAAAACAGTTTCATCTTATTTTATACTGTCTGTCTGTCTATCTGTTAATCATATATTAAAATGATGGGTACACAAAATACCAACGTAATGTACAAAAAAAAACAGCTTAGCGTTTCAAAGATTAAACGTCTTCAGATAATTCCTGGAAGAATCCGACTGTTGCATGTCTTACGGCGAATCTAATTATATTTTTCCAGGATGACAATGATTAATTACGTTGAAACGTCTCTCATAGGCAATTATAAAGGTCATCCAGTGAAAGCGCGCGGTAATTAATATCGATCGATTACGGGATACGTTTCGATAATGATTAACCCGCGCTACGCGTTAAAATCCTCGCTGAGGTCGCGCAATTGGGATCACGATGATGCAAGCGGGGCGTGCAACTCCACCGACATCGCGGCTGCATAGAACTTTCGTTCGCCGATCTTCTGGAGCGAGACGAGTTCCATATGGTAAGATAGATTGTCAAGCAGCAACTTCAGCCTTCAACTGCGTCTCATCCCTTCTTGTTTTCGATATTTGCTAATTTTCTTAAAAAAGTAAGAATAAGACATTCCAATTTCATATTTAATTTAATATATAATATTTAGTTTCTATTAATCAAAGTTATACATTTGTCAAAACTTCTCATCTTGGTTATATTCCCATGAAGGTCTGGAAATTAATTATCTTTAAGCTTCGAGAAATCATCATCCACCCTTTGGCTGAAAGTACGGGAAGCGAGTTCCTCGCACGAAATTGTCGTATGGAGAATCCAAGAGACGGGCACGTAATCCACGTTGCGGATATGTCGTCTATTTGCATCACAACGTTGCGGCGAAGGTCGCAGTTAATCGACCGACGGCGGTTATGCACTCGCGGCTGGCGCGCACGGCCGCAGCAGACGGGAAAGCCAACGACTGCAATAATTGCAGCCTACCATTTCCGTTTCGAACGAAAGCTCTCCGAGGAGGAGCGTGCACTTCGCCACGCTCGACTTGCGAGCGAGCGCGTCGGGAGCTTGGAAACCCAGTGAACTCGTTGCGCACGGCGATTCGAGTCCAATCGCGTTCTACGAGAGATTGCGCGACGGGAACGCGCGTTCGCAGAACAAATTCAGAATCCAATTTTAGAGAAGTACAGTAGAACTCCGTTTATCTGCATTCCATTTTATACGAACAAGTTCGCGCTCAGTTCCAAATATACGAATTCATAGCTGAGCTCTTATTATCTGAATTGCAGTCGAGCAAAGTCCCAGTTATATGAAGGCGTATTGTTATACTGAATGTATACAAACATTTGCTTGTGTTAAGAGTAAACTAAATATTAAGTATGCTTAAGTGCTAAGTATGTATTAGCTTACACAAAACACATAAACGTGCTCGACTTCAGTTTTTTGAACGTCAGCTCCTATTATCGAAAGTAATAAGTACTAGTAGAGGGGAGAGCTAGTAAGTCTCTATTATCCGAATCTTTTGCTTATCGGAATTGTCTTGTCCTCTGACAAGGACTTATTTGCGTGGTGATCGTGGCGTAAGAGTTGCGCGTCTGCTTTCTGTGCCAAAGATCCAGGTTTAAATCCACCCAGAACATATATATTTTTAATTGATCACCACCTCTCGGAAGGCAATGGTAAATGATTGTGAGAGTACCTTTGCCAAGACAGTCATCATGGAGCATGCATGAGCATGCATCAAATGGAGGTGATCTTCTATATAAAAGAGTGAGCCCAAAAACAGGCCTAAAATCGCCCGTTTCGTGGACATCGAAATTTGAGTCGATTTCGGCGGTAAATAATTGTACATCATGGAACATCAATCCTCTAAAAATTTCAAATTGAGCATTCCTTTCATTACTGAGATATGAAGGATTAAATTGGTCACTATACACCAATGAAGGATATGCCATTTTATTTGCCGTATCTTCAAATTATGACAAAACTTTTTTTTTCCTAATGATTGTTATATTTATAAGTAATAATTTTTATATTTATAAGTAATTTAACATTAAAAAAATTGTTATCATAATATTAAGTTTTGTAATATAATTACACAGTGATAATCGTATATATAAATTACAGTATTTACAATAGCTTTCCAAATTACCCGGGAAGTACTATTGCTAATGCGTTTTTTAAGTAGTTTTTTTAAATGAAGATACGGCCTACTATATTTGCTGTATCTTGTATTGAACATATACAATCATTTACCACCAAAATCGTATCAAAACTCGATCTCCACGAAACGGGCGATTTTTGGGCTCACTCTTTAAATAATAATAAGATTAGGACCGCAATTGTCAAATATAAATGAGAATAGCCAAATGTCGGTCAACCGCGGATCTTGGTGCGTAATAATAATTTTTAGTGAATTCCCTGTTCATGCGAACTGCGCGCCGCATATTCGTCGGTCTTGAAACACATACGTCTGTCTCTTATACACATCTAGATGTGTATAAGAGACAGATCTTGTATTGAACGTGTAAAATGGCGTACCCTTTATTCGTGAATAATACCAACTTTAACCCTTCCTATCTCAGCAATAAAAGGTATGCTCAATTCGAAATTTTTAGGAGATGAATGTTTAATGATATACAATCATTTACCACCAAAATCGTATCAAAACTCGATGTCCACGAAACGGGCGATTTTTGGGCTCACTCTTTAAATAATAATAAGATTAGGACCGCAATTGTCAAATATAAATGAGAATAGCCAAATGTCGGTCAACCGCGGATCTTGGTGCGTAATAATAATTTTATTGAATATGCGGCGCGCAGTTCGCATGAACAGGGAATTCACTAAAAATTATTATTACACACCAAGATCCGCGGTTGATCGACATTTGGCTATTCTCATTTATAAAATTTAAATGTTTCTATTACAGTAGAATTCCGTTTATCCGAACAAGATAAACGGAATTCTACTGTAATAGAAAAATAAAAGAGGCGACGCGCTACCAGACAACGCGTACTCAAAGCGCTACTTCCATTACGTTTCTTCGTGAAGTCGCACGAATAACGCAACGCAAATATTTTTAGATAAATGCAACAGCATTTATTTTAAATCAGAACAAAGGTAAAAATATAGGTAATTCTATATTATCCGGTATAGCAATTTTGATTTTTGAGAATAAGATTCTTTTGTGTATGAGTAAAGAATCGAGAAGATTTTTGTACGTTCTCTTGAAGAATCTACGTATGCAATATGAATGATAGCACGCGTATCGATACAGCTAACGATAAGATTATCCTATACGCGTATAAAGAGACGAACGTTTTCGAGTCGACGTCTGACGACCGCCCCATCGTCCATCGGAAAGGGATTTACCGTTCGCCGGGAGGATAATCGCGGCAGGGAACGAAGCACGTTAGGGATAATGTGCTTGTGTTGCGCGAGGCCACGGCAAAAACGCGGAAAAATCCGTTATGGATAAGAAGCGGGCTCAACAAGCCTAGATTAATATGAGGAAGAAGCGTGTTCCTGTCTCGGGCGTCGAACGTCAGCGAAAGGCTCGAGCGCGTCGTTCGGATACGGTTCGTAGCTGACAACGAGTTTCAGCGAGACGCGAGCCGGCAATCTCCTGCGAGGCCGCGAGTTTAAAGCCCTGAGCGACGGGCTACCAATTTTATCCGAACGCTTCTGTCGGACGTTCGTGCTCGGATCGCCCGTAGCCGATGGAAGCTCGTTGCTATGCGTGAAATATAGACGGGGAGCAATTTGAGAGCTCGACAAGCGTGAATTGAAATCGCTACAGCTTCTAGGAGAGATCAATTTTCGACTGTGTCTTTCATTCCAAATTCCACAAACCGATGTATCTTATAAGAATCTTGGTAGAAAATAATCACGATTTTAAGTGAATTTTGATATATTATATTTAATATCGTGCCTTTTTAATAAAGTATTGCCAGTTGGGTCGTTTTTTAAACATTAACTATTACGTTATTTATTTACTAGCGACGAAAAGTATTTTTTAACTATATTTAATTTGTTACATATAATTGCTTATATATATATTCATCGCGCGTATACAACTGACATGAGATCAATACATAATCAATATGTAACATATTACATATATTACATGTTAATATATTACATATAATTGCTGCGTTGATCTCATGTCAATTGTATTGTGCGATGAGCGTTAAGCAGACAAGTATAAAAGTACATTTGCGATTTTGAAGCACGACATGAAATCGGTATCTCTGATTTACGTATCGCGCGTATCTCGCAGAAATGCTGGCCAGAGAAACACATTTCCGCGGCTCGGCGCGCGTGAAAAACGCCGGAGAAAGTAGCCTAGAGCTTCGCGATCGCGAAGCTAGGGACGGCCCGGTCGATTATCGATCGCGGCGTATCATTAATTGTTTGCAACGTGGAACAATACCCCGGCGCCTTATCATCCGGCCTTATCGGACGTGCAGACGATTAATCGATAGTTTTGATCGATCGGTATTTTCCGTGGCGGCGGAGCGGTTTGCGGGCGCGCGCGCGCGCGCCCGCGAACCGCCAATTAATCGATCGACCGATTAACCACCCTCGAGCTTTCGAGTACCGCGGCTTCGGGATTATTCCGACTGCTATCCGGCATTCGATTGTACTGTTCCCGAATCGTTCCGATCCATCGCTCATCGTGCCGTTGCCTTCGGGCTAACCGCCGCTCGGCGGACCTCGGCTATAGCGCTCGTTTCTGTCCTACGGGTTTTGCTGCGCGCTGCGCCGAGAGGAGAGAAGCTTAACCGCTCTTTTCGTCGTTACATCGAACGAGCCGTTGTAACGTCGCGCCGCGGATATCGTACGTTTATTGAACACGGGCGCAGCGCGGCGTTCATTGGCATCGGAGGAGCCGAACTAAGGGCGGACGGTGCTCCTCGCGACGGAGCTTTCGGCGAGTTTTAACGATGAACACGTTCATTATTCATGTTTTTTTAACGATTAACACTTTTAGAGCCGCTGACGTAATTTTACGACACTTTAAATCTACAGCTGGCTGCCGCTGACGTAGTTTTACGTCATTTTATATTTATAGGGACGCAGATGACTTTATGATTCGTATTTATGATTACAGCAGTTATCTAAGAATTGATTTCAAGTTTCTCAAAATGAGCGTTTGATCAAAATTTAAAAAAAAGAGATAAAATTAAAAAAGTATACAAAAAAAGAGATATTAAAAAAGAAATATACAAAAAAGATAGAGATATATATAAGAGATACTAATTTAATTTCCATGTAAAAGTATTTCATTATTTAAAAAACATATATTTAATAAATTTTAAGTTTTTTGAATTTTAATATTCCTATATTTATATAAATTTGAAAATTTTTCTATTTAGATTTGTAATGTGAAAATTTCTTTAAATTTCAAACGACAAATGGCATGATATTATAAAACAATTAGGATAAGGTTGCCGATATCGCACCGGCTCCTAAATCGCACCACTTTGCGTATAAATTCAACCACTGCACTTGTGGTGTTTCAAAACGTCACGTTAATATAATTGCAAGAAACAACGAAATTTCGCGCAAAAAGTTAGTTACATATAAGTTTCATAAATATCACCACAAGTGCAGTGGTTAAATTTATACGCAAAGTGGTGCAATTTAGGAGCCGGTGCGATATCGGCAACCTTACCCTATTTTCATTTTCATTCTTATTTTAATGCCAGAACCTTGCGGCAACCAGCTACAGGTTTTTGTAAATTGCACGCAATTCCCACCTTTAGGTCGCGCGCTAAAATCGCTGCGAAAGTGTTAAAGTCAATAGTAAAAGTTATAGTTATTTTCGATTCGCGCTACAGCTGCTATCTTCGATAACATCATGCATACAAGTGATAACCCTTAAATAAATAGGTGCATATATTGCGCGTTTTTATCGAACCGTATTACTCTGCAACGTCCATTGGTCCACGATATTTATTTTTTACTTTAACGATGCCATTAGCTTCGGAGCCAAGATAGGAGGGCAATGTCGGGCGATCCTCCGTACGAGTCTTCGCTAATACGGCTTTAAAGGCTCGTAATGCATACTTTCGTTGTTTGCGTACGGTGCAGTGATAAAAAACGTTCGAAACGACATCGCGAATACACAGAGAAAACCATAGTATTTCCACCGTAAGCACATCGTTTCCCCCTTCGTCGAACGTTATAGAGCCATTCGAAACTTCGTAACAAATCATAATTACATGCGAGACGCTCCATTACGATTTTTGTCGCGCCGCGCCAAGGCAATACACCACCCATAATGGTGTTTGCCCGCGCTCGGGCATTACGCGGCCGGACAAAAATCGTTATTGCGGCGGTTAATTGCCACGACGAGTGTGCAGAAAGTAACGATCGCTGGACCGGTATCGCGATTACTTGGCCGCGCGGTATTTCTCTCTTTTTCCTACCTCCTCTCTCGGCGCATATAAAGTTCGCTCGGCGAGTAAGCTACGAGCTATTCGTAGCGAGCCACGCAACGGGGATCTTCGGGCCTGAAATCGTCGTTTAATCGGTACACCCGCACGGAAATAAATAACGCACGGCCACACATCTCTCGTAAGACCTTGATACGATATGGGTCTCGTCGTTGCATCGCGCCGTCGAGAGCGGAACGCGCTCTCGAGCGAGCGAGCGAGCGAGCGATGTGCAGCGCGAGGCACGCTTACGTCTCACGGAAGACGGACGCGGCGCGGATCGTTTTCCCAGGCGTGCACTCCCGTTATCGTTATCCTCTCTCACGTTCGGACAGATCGTGGAACGCCGATCGCCGGTTAGATCGACGATGCAAAATACCGCGAGTCGCCCGTCGAGAGAGTCAATTGTGCCCGCCGAGCCCCGCCGCGCGCCGCGCCGCGCCGTCGAGAGTTAAATGTTAAAGCGCGGACTCGCAGTTCGCGGTTCGCAGAGGAAATAGAGTAGCGGTGACGCTCGAGTCGTCACGTTGGCAATTTAGTGGCATTATGTCTTTACTATCGGTATCTTAATTCGCTATTGAATGCATTATGCACATGGAAAAAAAAATGATTATTGTTAGCACACTGATGTATTAATGAAGTAAATATATCTTTATTCAATTATTATAATCATTACACACTAATTACCGCGCTGTCACTCTAATTTGCCTAGTTTTATTATTATTTTTAAAAATGATGTTGTATCAACAGCATTAAGTCTAATTGAAAATAATCTTGTTAATTCAATAACAATTTTAATAAAATAAGATTATATATACGCGTATAATCTTATTTTATTAAAATTGTTATTGTTTCATTAGTAATGTTATTGAATTAACAAAATTATTTTTAATTAGACTTAATGCTGTTGATGTAACATCATTTTTTTTGTGTACGAAAAAGAAAGAGAGAAAGAGAAAGAAATCATCTATCTCTCTTTCTCTTTCTATATATATATATATACACTACCGGTCAAAAGTATTTTACCACCTATATACTACGTAATCTTATATTAAAATCTACATAAACATTAGTTCCCTTCATTTGTATTTAATTTTATATAACAGAGACATTGTAGTAATGTTCGATGTTACTGGTAAAAGCACTTAAATATTGAATATGTAGAGACTGATCACACAGAAACGTGAAATATTTAAATCGTTCACTATTTGTTGACGGCGTTAGTGACCTTTAGTTTTGCACACGAAGTATGTATGTAAACAGCAACATTACATACCAACTATTTTAGACTTCTGCATCATTATTTGATACTCGATATTCGTTAATAACCCACGGTTTTCGAGACACACCACATGTCAAGCTAATTCTGTTTAGTGCGTATTATAGTTAAAAATATGACGAAGAAACGTGAAATTACTAATGAAGAACGTGCTGTGATAGTGGTATTACGTCAGGAAGGATATTCGATACGAGCAATAGCTCGTTGGTGGTAAAATACTTTTGACCGGTAGTGTGTGTATATATATTATATATATATATATAGAGAGAGAGAGAGAGAGAGAGAGAGAGAGAGAGAGAGAAATCTATAGGATTAGAAAAAATACAAGGATATATATATATATATATATCCTTGTATTTTTTCTAATCCTATAGATTTCTCTATATATATATATTTTTATGTCTTTACATCTTTATCTCTTTCTCTCTCCATATATCGTTTTATATCTTTGCATATATACATACTTAAATCTTATTACACTTGTTTAAAAATTCTTTCTGCAACTTTCGTTACGAGCAAATATAAGAGTAGATAAAAGGAGAACTGGAAAATGGGTTTTCTAACCAAATGACATTCCTTTCCGTTCTTTCGATGCAAAAGCGTACATTCGTTAAGTTCGTCGAACCAGATGATCGAGCTGTTCTTTTTTCTCCTGCGCTGAAGAAACGTGCTCGCTGCTAACGGTGTTGCTTGTCTCTCTTTTTTTTCTCTCTCTCACTATTTCTCGCTCTTTCTTTCTCACGTTGCTGTCGATGTGCGTTTGCCTTCGACGCGTGTAACTGTAGCATCGCATTATGTCGAAGCGAAGGATTCTATCCGTACTCGTTCGGCCCGCCGGATATACACGTAAGAATAAGCTACGACCATATCAACTTTCAAAGTGATTCAAAAGATTCCGTCAATACGTAGACACAAAGAAAAAATTTCCTTTCAAGCAACACAATTTATAATATTCATTATTATATTTTTCAACGTCGTTATATAATTTAATCTATTTTTACTTATACATGTACGAATAAGCTAATGCAATGGAAATTAATATAATAGAAAATACAATGAAACATTCCACAATCTTATTTGAGAAATCTTTATATATAAATTATAAAATACAGAAAAAATTTATAAGATGAAAATTATATACGAAATTAATGATTATAAAAAGATATTAATTTGATACATATTAATAAAAACAATTCGATAAAAATATATAGGATTCAGCTTCGTAACTCGGGTGAGATAAATAACGTGCGAAAAAAATAAAATGTGAGAGCGTAAATGATGGGATTTCTAAACGCTTTCATTATGAAATTTACAGTAAACGGTGTAGTGCCGATGCTGGTAAAACGTTACGCGATGCAAACAGCCGATTCGATCTCACAAGCAGTGGAGTAGTAACGCTTACTGCTACGCTTACTCGTCTGGAAAACTTTCTAATAACCTAGTGACATTCTGACCGCCAGGAAGGATTCGCTTGGATCAGAATTGCCGTCTGCGAAGCGTGCAGGACTTTTACGGATTTCTACGATCAATAAGATTTTCCTTCTACACTTCCGTCTTCCGTCAGTGTTCCAAATATATGATCATATAATATGACCATATGATTATGATTAATATGCACAGATAATGTAAAAGTTGTAACTTTTAAAATAATATTAGAAATCTTGAAATAATCAACATTTGGTGAAATTCTGATTCTAATTTTATCATACTGATTTTATCATACATTTTTCTTTTAATTGCAAAGACTAAATCTATTTAAAAATTTCTTTAATCACGCTATTATTGCTGTTGCCAATATTATTAATACTAATTTTGGTTTTCAAATGAATAAATTATAGAGCGATGAAAACACCCGCACGAAATCCTAATAAATCTGTCGTTAACGAGAGCGAATATAGAAAGCGAACACTCGTTCACGTACGAAACTAATTTTACGCCGACGATGCGTCGTAAAGCAGTAATGGAGAAGTAACGCCTTGCGCTTGGCCTGCTTGCTGGCCTGGAAAATTTTCCAGTAACCCAGTGATACTTTGCTTGAGATAAATCCGATGGATTATTGTCATCCAAGTAATTTGCAAATGATTATTCTTAACAATACTTCAATGCTTGTGTCGCAAGTTTCAGATATTAATAATTAACTCTAATATTAATAATTAACTACTTTAGCATCTCGGTAACTTTTGCACTTGATACAGAAAAAAAATCTCAATACGATACAAATTTCAATACAAAGATACAATAAAAGAATGTCTAGTTACTAAAGTATATATGCATATAATATCCGTATGTTTCATAGACGTATAATTTCCGAAGCTGTGCTACGGAGAACGACGTATCATCGGCACTTGATGCGCTCGCGAGCGAAAACGCGAGAGGCGCATCTGGCTATCTTCGCGATAGTTCACAGACACCGGCGAGAGATCACGCGAATCGCGAATCGACGCGAACGAGCTGGGCTCCGCGAGCGAGGAGCGCGAAGGGGGGGAAGGTAGCCGTCGATATATTAGTTATGCCGGAGGCGAGAGGTGAGACGGAGAAACGGAGGCGAAGGCGAATTCTCTCCACTGCCAAGGCGGCGTAAGGCGTGGTTTGTCCCTTTACTTTGCCTTTGCTTGCCTTTCTTGACTCGGTACTTGCTCGCTCGACCACGCTGGCCCGACAAAGCGCACGCGTGCGTTCCTGTGCGTATGCACACCTCACTGCACTTATACGAATACGAATGCATATGCCTGTACGTATGCACGTCCGTATGTTGCAGCGTATACCTTGAAGAGGCGGGCAATGCTTTTACAGACTTTGTCATACGCTTCGAGAAATGATGTGCAGGAGGTTCACATAAATATAAGTTCAAGAATGTGCATCCTTCTTCAACCTTTTAAATTCTTTTAAGAAAAAAATTTTTTTCAAAAAGATGCGCTTTTATATATTCGTCTATGTTATAAATTTAGACTGTGCCGCCGTGCATTTTATATTAATAATATTTATATACACTGAGAAAAATAGTCCGATTACATGAACAAGACATATCTATATAATAGAATGCATTCTGGTGAGACGGAACAAAATTTCTGGTTGTCGTGATTGGACTCAATTTTTTGTAACTAGAACTTTTTTGATAGACTTAACTATAAGGATTTTATTAGTATTTTCCAGTTGGATTAATAAAACTTCTAGTTACAAAGGAACGTGCAACCAGAATTCTGGTTAACGTTACCCGCAGCGCACTCTAGCAGTTTTATTATTGTGCGAGTTGGGCGAACATTAACAAGAAATTCTGGTATATTTAACAGGAAGAAATTAATCATGCTCATCTGGTAATTCCTAAATGAATTTTGATTCGTTCATTTTCCAACAGACATACTGGTTGAATCTAACAGAATTCCAATTAATGCAATCAGATTTTTTTTCAGTGTAAGAAATTAGAAAACTAGCTGAGAACCTGAAGAACGAGTTTCAACGCTCAGATAATTGGAATATCACGAACAATATCTGCGTTTATAATAGCACCCCGTATGCCGTAAAAATATATAGCTTGCGTATGCGCCGCGTAGATATTTAGACGTATGTCTCGTATGCTGCATATGTATTTGCATACGTGTTTGCGTATGTGAGCGTTCGTATATGTAGGTTCGACTGGTTCACCTCCGCGCGCGGCTGGCAACAACTAATGAGCAGCTGTCGGCAAGAGGCCCGGCGACAATAACCCGTGCATTTTATATGTTTCTCTCTGTACTTATACGCGTCAATAGGTCCTCCTCCAGCAAGGTTCTTGCAAAGCCTCGCTAGTGCGCGAACGGCGGATGATTGATAAGCCCGTCGAATCGCCGATACGCGCATCTATGTATCCAACTGGAAGACACGTCGGCATTTATTAGCCCAGAAATTTTTCCCTATCTAATATGCTGCCATAGCAATAGCAGATAATTAAAGAATAGAAACCGAATTCCAAGCTTTTATAAGAAATGCTGCACCAGTGCCGACGGTACCACCATCCACGCGAGCGTTTTAATAAATATACATTTTTCCCAATTAGATTTCATTGTGCGATGGTTAATACGGTAAATTGTCTAATTGTCCGAGTTGTCGTAATTAAAGAGATTTATCTCGAGAGGCTACCTCCGTCAGGGAAGCGCGTATACAGTTTCAGTTATTACGAAATGCTTCAAGGTCCGAAGGGCCGCTACCGGTTGCACCAACGACGAATCACTACACGCGCACCGAGGTATTCCAGCAACGCATGCACGAGTCTCCCGACTGGCGCGTACGCATTCCATGAAGTAACGGCATCATCCGCGGTCGAATTCTTCCTGCACCTCGAAGATCGACAAGCGCGGGTGGACAATCCGATGGCTTTTGCTACAACTCACATGCTTACTCTCGCTTGTATCTTCGAGCGACACATTTCGAGCTAACATTAAAAAAAAGAACAGTAGTTGCTGTTAAATAATAATACGCACAACTATTCAGAATGCAAAAATTTTTTAAATAAAATATAATAAAATGTTATCGTCTCTGGAAAAGTACAGTTTGCTTTTGTAGCTTCCTGCCGAGTTGAATCATCGTGTTTGGGAAATAAGATTTACCGAAGAATCGATAAAAAGATCCTATAAATATTAGAATGTTTGTGCCAGGACGTAAAATATTTTTTTAATGCAATTCTTGCGAAGCTTACAGTGTAAAATAATATTCATATATTTTATATAGAAATATTTGCAATAAAGTGCAGTATGATATGTGTCTGGGTCGACCAAATCTGGTCATGAATGGTTTGGAAGAACGATGTTAATGCGCTCGGAGAGAAGGTACGAGGCATGCGACGGGATAAGTAGTCTGGGCAGCATCCGTCGTAAAAGCGGATTTAAAAAAGGAGGTGTCGAAAGAGAGATGCAACTGGAAGGTCGGATAGTAAATCGGGGGCGTATCTCTTTGCGGAAGGGCAATAATTGGCGTTACTACTTAAAGGAGCGTGTTACGGACAAAGCCGGGCCGACAAACCTTGACGTCCACCGTACATCCGGTCGACCGGCCTAATGAGATCGAAGTTCGCGATGATAATCTCGTCACGGGCGCGCCTTACCGAGGAACACTGCCGGTCACGTAATGGTAAATCATACTTGGACGAAATGAGCCTCCAAACGCGACGAGATAATAAATTACCGCTCGCCTGTCAATTAGTTTTTATGACGCGCTCATCTATAGTTAGCATATAAATTAGACGAGTTTGTCGACGCGTAATTATCACAAATGGAGAACGAGGAGGAGGATTTTACGTTTACGTGTGTCCCGTCTGATTGATGCACGATTGTCGCGTGCACTCGATAATAAAAATAATTTTTAAAAACCCAAAAGGAATGTTTGCCAATCGACTCTGAAGTGCATTTAAAATCTTCTCGCACAGCACGTGTTTTCCTCGAGATATGTATCGCAAATAGATTTTTGTTAGTCATTCGCAATTCGCTACTAACAAACAATATGCACGTGTTAAGATTAAAGAACGCGCCTTAAAAAAAAAATCGCACAGCTGCGACTCCAGGAAACATTTTACTTAGGATAGCTCGCGGATAGGCGAACACCGATGTTACGGCGATGTTTCTATGCGAATAGCTGAATTCCATGAACATCCAAGCGAAGTGTATCGAAGCCGATCGCTCGCGTTTAAGTCCCTCGTTGGTGGTGTTTTACGAGTAAATCAGCGAGCGCGCTAAGGTTGAAGCGCGACTAAACTTTCCGACGACGTCAATTCCAGCGCACGGGGAATTCACCGGCGGCTCCCGGTGGCGGGTGAAGATTGCTTTAGTATGTAATAATACGGATACGGATTTGCGGGAATGTGGCGTAGGCCGGGCGGGTAAGGCGTGAATTATTCATGACGGAGCCTCTCTCTCTCAAGGGTGTGATGAGGAAGCGGAAGGGCGTAAGTGAAATTTGCGGTCGCTAAAGCGCGAGTACCGCCGCGAAGTGGTTTGGATGAAATTCAAATGGCATTCGTGCATACGATGCTTTTGGAGAATGTGGAAGGCGGCCGCAGCCATGCGAGTTATTCGCGTCGAACTCTTTTACACGCTCGTTTACGCGGCCTTACGCACCCCGAAAACGATTGTCTTTCATGCTCGAGTGAAATGACACTGTAAATATGGTAAAGAGCGATGAGATGCAAAGATTTAAGGCTTGTTGCTTTTTATTTTCATTGCTTACATGGCAATACTGGTATCTCGATATTTTAGTGAAAAAAGAATGAATTCAAAAGTAATGTACAGTAATAATTTGCAGTTATGATTAAAGTGTACAATTATGCCGACGTATATTAATATACATAAATATGTAATGCATAACGTTTTGTTTCAGTTAGGAAAGAGTCTAATCGTAATTGATGTAGAGTAATAATTTGCATTCATGATTAAAGTATATAATTATGCCGCAATATATTAATAAACATAGATATATAATGCATTACGTTTTATTTCAGTTACGAAAGAGTCAATTCGAAATTGATATACTGTAACAATTTGCAGTCATGATTAAGGTGTACAATTATGCATACGTATATTAATATACATAGATGTGCAATGCATTACGTTTTATCGGATACGCCAGAATCAATATTTGTTTAGCAAAGCTCCGAGCCGCTCATCGCGCATCTCAGGACTCCGAGCGAGCTCCGTCGTGACTTCGTCGACGCCACGGCGATTTATCGACGCTGATCGTCAGCTATCGAGGAACAGAAGTACCCGGTGTCCCGTTATGAGGAGGATATTACGTGCAAGGATGCCGGGGGCGTCGATTGACCGATTAGAATATCGATTAATATCGCCGGGACGTTATCAAGGTTTCACGAGAGCCACACCTGGCACGCCGCGTAACGTAGTAAACCCATCGTTCACGTACGTAAAATGAAAACTCTTATGAAAAATGACAGAACAAAATATACATCAGTTACCTATAAATAGAGAAAAAGCGAGATATCCAGCCGAACGACAAATCGATATAAATCATCTGAACAAAACACCCGCGAGAGAAAGAGAGAGACGAGGTAAACATCTACACGGTTCGTGTTCCCGGGACCCACTACGCCCGAGGTCGCCGGGGTGCCTACGTCGATACGAGCGAAGGGCCCCGGGTGTACCTGACGAACGTAGGGTCTTCGACCCGTTGGACGCCACGGAGAGGAGAGTACGGCCCTCTCGCACGGGCTCCGTGGCGTGCAGCCACTTTGCTACGACACAGCCATAAACATCTCTGAATGAAGACCACCCACCAGACTGTACGCTTCTTAGAATCGCCATTGCGCATTTCGCAGGAACACCAAGGGCGATCTCGTAGCGTTACTCCCGAGGGTTTTCCCTGGCGGATTTTCGCGTCTCTTGCGGATGAGAATAGAGAATCGACGAGCATCGGTCGAGAAAGCAGCTTTCGGAGTACAGAGTGGTATCTCAGCCTAAGAGTAACATCTCAGCTTGTAAAAAAGCTGCTAATCTTCAAATGCTTGACTAATCCATCAGAGATAGAAGATTTTTAGCAATTTATAGCCAGAATTCGAAGGTTAAATAGCATCAAAATAATATTTTGCAATTTTGCCACATGTGTTGTAACATCACGCAAGAGGTGGCGTCAATAAGACAGATATTAAGCGGCTCAATGGAGAATTGGTTGCCGGTATCGAACGCGCATATGGGATTGACGTGAGGCTGAATGCGTTGCGGAATGAATGGACAAATCCTGGCGGAATTACCTATAGGCCGCATTGTTACTATCGCGCGATAATGCCCTTCGAGAGCCTCTCTTATTGGCGGGAGAGTCATACAGAAGTGAGATCGATATCTTGTATAAGCTCCGCAAAGAATTATTAGCGTCATTACCTTTGTCATAAGATAGTTAATGGCCGGCTATCTTGATTGCGGCCACGGTCGTGACAGTTCGATCGTTTGTACGAAACGATTAGTCATTTTGTAACTTCCTGCGATATTAATCGCGACGTGGATCTATGCGCACGCGTCATCCGAGTCACTCTTTACGAGAGCGCGAAATGACGCTGATACCTTCTGCCGCCCTGGGAAAAAAAAACCGTTCCGCGGCCGCGGCGAACGACGCGACGTAAGCGCTGCTACTGCCCGTGCTTTTCGCAAAAAGTCGTAAAATCTGGATCTGTACGGCCGAGTTGATTTATCGGCAGCGAACGAAACACGCGGCAGGAATGTCGATGCATGATCCAGCGGAATACGCGATACCATACAACTTATTTCCGTGCCGCATACGAGAAATATTATGAAGTCATAATGTTTCGTCGAGAATTAAATACATATTAGTCGTATTATAAATGTAAGAAATAGCTAATCAGTTCTTCTATCAGTACTCCGATCGCGATTACATCAGCAATAAGATTATGCTCTTTAAATGTGTTCTTGATATGCCAATTCCATACGGCGTAATTTTCTATTTTTATTACTTCATTAAACGATCAGATACATTTCGCTCTTTGAAAGATTTGTTCGTACAAAAATCTCTACCTCCTTAAAATTACACAATTACGCTGTTACAATTAAATGACTATTACTTAAAAAATAAATGTAAAATAGAGTGTTTATTTAGCAACTCTATCAGCAACGGATCTTGTATAAGTTATGCGGATATTTCCGCGACGGACGGATCTCGCTAATCAGCGGCCGCGAAAAACGAGCTTTCCGCTCGTCTACGATGTTCCGGAAAAACGCGCTACGACTGGCCGCGAGCTATCGCGGCCGGTGCAACCGCATCGCAAACACCGCGCGGTCCGATTTCACGGGCAGTCGTAAAACACCAAGTCGACCGATTCGTAGCGTACGCAGGCGTATCGTACGGCGAACGAGAGGAGGCGGCCGCTACGGCGTTCTACGCTCCGTTCGGTTGCAGCTGCTTCTGGATCGGTGGCAGCCGCCCGCCTGCCTCCTCTTCTCGACTCGCGCGATTTTATACGCGGCCGCATCTTGGACGAAAAACCGGTCGACGGAGATCACCAGCTCGCTCGCTCGCTCGCTCGCTCGCGAAGGTGTATCGAAAGACCACGGGGCGAATTGCTCTTCTCCCGATCCCGTAAACGAGCGAACGCGATCGCGCCGATCGAAGGTGAGAGTAGAAGAAGAGATTAGATCGTAAAGCGGGGCGAACGCTGTGCGTCCGTACCACGTCCGATCGCGCCGCGAGAGAGTATTACGATGAGCGGCGCGGAGAGAGAACGTGCATCGAGAGAGTCGGGAGAGCTCGTTCCGCATCGATGTTCGATCGGGACGACCGCTGGATCCAGATGCATGCCGCGCTACGGCCGATTACGCAAGGACAAGAGTGGCAAAAATCCCGCTTGAAATATGTAAGCTATGCCGCGCGCATAAAGACTTTGGATCTCTCCTATCGAATCGCCGCGGCGCGGCTTGAAACTTTCATTATCTGCCAAGAGCAGTAATACCGTAAAAGACTATAAATATTACGTATCAGATCGTTTTCGACGCACAAGCAACGATTATCTTTCGTAAAATGTATAATACTCCACGGAGAATACCTTTCTCCGTAATTCTGCGTGATAAGTAACCACTATTTACCTTATCCCGTGATTTTTGTTCTTGCCACTTACAGTCCACTTTCATGTCAAGTCTTCATATGTATACGCGAGCGCGTTTAATGAGCGATGGTCACGCTCGCCGTTTTGTTTGCTCTCGTAATTTCGTGTTATTAACACCGCGCTACGTCTACGAAATAATTTTACAGGGTTCGCAGATGCACAGTACCGCGCGCGAGATATACCAGTTTGGTGTCGAGGCTCCCCGCGTTATGTCGCGTCAAAGCGATATTTTGCCGCACGTCCTCGTTTCGCTTCAACCCGTGCGTCCCGTACGCGCGCGACGTACACGGGCCGTGTGCGTTACTCCGAGCAAATGGATTCTATCAAGTCTCGTTTGCAGTATTATAAATTAGTACCAGCCTCGCCGCGCACTGCAAATAATTTCAGTCGGACGGCTATGCGGGCCTCTCGCGCGGTCAACCCAGCAAGGCCTCGGTCTGTCCGACCGGTGGTGGTTTACAAGGTAGACGCCTAACGGAACGCACATGCACGTTTTCCACGACGCGAGTAATAAAACGACTGGGAATTTGTACACGCGAACGCGCGCCGGACGAGCACGACAGCCGTCCGGCCGACTCGCAAGCGGAAAATGCCAACAGACTTTCGTCGAGCGCGTGCAGATCGGCGCGCGCGTGTTGGTGAGACCGGTCCAGACTGCAATTGACATCGACAAGAGAATTTAGTTCGCCTCGACCTTTGCGGGGTGGCAGCGAATAGATTTACCCGTCCAAGCGTAACGAAGTGTCAATACTCCAGAATTAATTTGCCGCGACATTATGCCGTTCACGTCATATTTTAATACCTAATTAATTCTCGCAGTAGAATTTTATTGAGACCTACTTTGAATCAGCTGAAGCACATATGGTTCTATCCCCCCCCAACCATCTGAATTTCTAAAATTTAATTCAACAAAATCTTACAATTTTCAACTATTCAAACTAATATAATATTTTTTCCAAGTTTTTCTAATTTAATCAAAGGATTAATATTAAAATCGCGAGATAGTAAAGTCTCTGTACACGGAAAGAATGGTTTTGCTGAAATATTTAAAAATTTGGCCAGATACAGATTTGAAAATAATTTTGTTGGGTCATCAAAATAATTATGTAGGACGCCTAAAATAGTTGCTGGAATATTAAAACTTCTTGCAACATTATCATCATGTTTGAGTGTTCTACATAGTTATACTCTTTTGACGGTTTAACAAAATTATTTATTTTTAAATATTTCAGCAAAACCGTTCTTTCCGTGTACAAATCTGATTTTAATACCAACGTAATTTTGTGCTTGTATATAGATAATATAATTTGTTCTATATATATAGACATAATTTTTTATTTTATACGGAAAGTGTCAAAAGATGGACCTATGCCTTCTGTATTTCGTGATCGCACTCGATTATACTTAAAAATACTGAAACTCCTGTTCCCAAGTAAAAATCTATTTTTACGGGACATTTTCAACGTTATTCAATGAGTTCCCCTACGTCGTGCTTTCCGCTTCGTCTGCGCCAGTTTCTCCAGCAGCATGTCGAGCACTTTCCTGCCGGCCAGTCGGCCGATGGTACTTGGGTAGAGGTAGATGCGTAACGAACGGCGCATGCACAATTTCATCGGTGCAAGTGTAATAAACCCT
The DNA here is from genome assembly GCA_003063835.1 of Aphaenogaster floridana. Taxonomy (NCBI): domain Eukaryota; kingdom Metazoa; phylum Arthropoda; class Insecta; order Hymenoptera; family Formicidae; genus Aphaenogaster; species Aphaenogaster floridana. The sequence continues at coordinate 202,706 of NJRP01000007.1, forward strand.
GGGCAATCTTGCGCGCGTTCGCGAACGACACACGCACACACGCGCGTGCACAAACGCGCACGCATACAGACGTGGACGCGTATTTGTGTTATCTAGACGCGGTACGCTACTCACGGTGAGTCGCCCGCACGGCGCACGGTAAGACGAGGGGACTCTCTCTCTCTTTCTCCTCTCTCTCCTCTCTCTCTCTCTCTCTCTCTCTCTCTCGTGGATCTCTCGAGGAGTGCACGGTCGAGCCTAACGCAAAGCACTACTAGCGGGAGTGCAGTAGTAATAATAAAGTGGTAGTGGTTGGCACGTCACGGTCCAACAGGCCGATCAACCGGCCGTGCGGCGAGCCGGCTACTGGTCTCCGCCCACGCACAAACGCGCTTCTATGCATACACGTGCACGCACACGCGCGCACGCACGTGAACACCCGCGGACGCATGTACGTGTGCACGTATACGTGCACGCTCGTCGCACAAAGCGCGCACGAGTTCGTCGCAATACTACTATGTTGGCTGCGATACACTACCGCGAGCCTCGTAAGCCGGTGGGCTCATCCGCGTGGTTTTACATACGCGTAGATATGCTATCGTGGACACTCGGCTACCTAGCTGCGTTTCTTCGGTGGGAAAGAGGGAGGGAAAAAAAATTCGTTTCACACTCGAGGGCCGCGCGGATCCCGTTCGAACAAAGTTGGAGAAGATAAAATATGTACATGCGCATGCACACGCGGCGAGCGCAAAGTTCCTAAGTGAAAGGGCCGACGAGAATGTTAATATCTGTCCGTATAATATAAACTAGATTGACTTAATCGAAGCTAATCTATATAAATTAACGTTCGCGTGTAATTGCACTTATTTAAGGTAATTCATTCTTTAAATCATTTTGAAACGATGTGATGTGTAATAACCATTGCACAGTTACATTATAATAAGATATACGATTTAATTATTAACCGCGTAAATCATGTTTAATTATATATATATTTTAGACACATTAATAGATATATTATAAAGGCTAGAAGACCAAGACTTAATTTGCACCAACAGTGGAGAACGGTCCGCGCACGTCGGGCTGACTAGATAGCGATATTTCTACTTAGCGCTTTTTTTCTACGCTACGCTAACGATGACGAAGGCATGCGTGTTATCACAACTTTACCGAGGAAAAATCTGTTTAATTTTATAATCAATATTATTACTAATTATTGTATTGCAACTGACATTGTCTTCTAACGTTAGAATACGCACTAAATGGAATTCCCCCCATTTTCTTTCGTTTCAGATGCATCTACCAAAAATGTCATTCTTTCCGCCGTTGGCGCAACTTCTGGCGATACTTCCACGATTCTTTCTTTCTCTATTTTCCGCGACTTTATTGCCGCCCGACTACCGCTGTAAACCAATTATAAATTACACGCGTGGACGCGAGTATGCCCTTTCGAAGCGCGCCTTTGCCTCTCGACGTACGCACGCGGGGATACGTGGGCGTGGGGCACGCCGGCAATGCCATCGATTTGCTTCGCTTTCGCGGAGAAAATCGCTGATGGAGGGAACAAAGTGTTGACGTGCTCTTGCGCAATCCCGAACCTTTTGTCGTAGGCGAGCGTGTCCCGCGGTTTGTCGCCCTGGTCGTAGTAAACTCACCAATTTAAAGAGCGGGCCCGCAACGAGTTATTGCTTTTTGCAACGTCGTTATTTATTACCGGGGGCCAAAACTTTCGCGTTCGTTACATTTACCTGCGACATCAGTCTCGAAATTTATTACGTTTTACATGCAAATGCGATTAAGTGCAAGAATTTAAGTTTTCCGTTCACTGTTCTTCAGTTATCTGTTTTATTATTCATGAAATAACTAAGGGAAGGGAGCAACTTCGTTTATGTAAAGATAGATGAGAGAGACGAGAAAGTTTTACCGTATGCAAGCGTATCTCGTGATACCGAGCATTCCGTGCATGTAAAAAAATGTCAGGAATTATTATAATATGCTACGGTTTAGGAAACTTGTAAACGCGAAAGCGGCAGCAAGTATTAATCTTATTTATCGACTCGCTATCTCGTTTCTTTCTCACGACCGGAGATACCAGGCTCCATTAACAACTACGTTCACGATCAATTAATACTTTCGATGCACGCATCCTTGGGGCGAAGAGTTTTGACCTCAACTCATAAACAAGTCGTGCCTTTCTTGAAACAGGAAAATTACATGTATTAGAGAGACTTGCACTTCTATGCGCACTTGAGCGAAACCTACTTCTATATAAAATCGACTTCAAGTTAAATGAATAGTAAAATCTTGTTATCTATGTGATATTACTCTTCTCGTAATATTTCAATTGCATATTTAAAAAATGAAAATTCTAAAATTTTTAACAAAAAAATAACTCCGTTCAAAGAATTAGCCAAAGAATTTGTAAGGATACGAAACACAATGAGGGACACTCGACATATCCCGTATAATAGTCATTCATGCATCGCCATACGTAGGCGTGAGTTTCAGGTGAGAGCTTTCAAGATGAAGCGACTGACGACGCAACCTTCTTCCAATATTCTTTTTCGAGCTCTCCTTTATTCCGCCGTTGTCCCGTCTCGTCTCCTCTCAACGCGCGACCATCTTGAGTATGCGTAGATGGTTTTAGACGGTAAATGGGTGAAAAAATTCGTCGGATGACTCAGGACGGGCCTACAAGCGCGACGCACGTGAACGTCGGGACGGTATTTATCCGGGAAGAGAGGATGTAGGCAGACAATGGGACGGAATAACGAAGAGTCGGGCCGCGAAGCCGAACGTCGTCTGTAATTTGCATGCAATGTAACCGGTGATACGATAAATATGCATGGTTTTGGTTAGAAGAGAACAAAAACTTCGCGAATGCAGCGAGCACGCTAAGCACACCTTTCCTTTAGGTATACATATGGAATATACAAAATATAGATAATAATATACAGATTTTCTAAAATACAAATAAAATAGAAAAATGTACTCTCTAAATTTCTTGGAGTGAAATCTCACTCCAAAGAGTGAAAATACTGCCACTTTGAAATTTGAGTGGCAATATTTTCACTCGCTTGGAGTAAATCTTCGCTCAATTCACTCCAAAAAATTTAGAGAGTAAATTGCATAGGATTTTAAGGGCGGTATTCATAGTCTGTTCTTATTTGAAGACCGTCTTAAGTAATGTCTTAAGACGCTAATACGGCTCTGTGATTGGTTTATGACATCTTAAGATTGTGCTTAAGACGGTCTTAAATATAAGAACGGACTATGAATACCGGCCTAAGAGTGTTCCTTTTTAAAAATTCTCGAATATTAATATAAATTGAAATAGTATAATTTCTCCTCCTTTCTGTGTTTCCAAGTGTCGCAGTTGTGTTATGCATTGTGGTAGATGTCGGTTATGCCTACTGTGAATCGAACATCGAAACCCGTCTCGCGACGACTTTGTTGAAAGCAGGATCGTGGCGGTCGTGCCTCTCGAAGCATCCTAACAAGCGAGCACACTCGGCCTGCGTCTCGGCACGAAGTAGGGACACCTAGCAATTTCGAAGATGATCACAGCGCGGCTCGTTGCAATGTCTTCGCGCGCGAGTGCCAGAAGCACAGGCCAACGGGAGCGAGAAAACGCGGACACCGGATGAATATTAGATCGGCATTAAATATTTAATATTATCAAACGCCGCGCCTGTGATAACCACGACGCCGCGCAATCTTTATTCGCCGTAATGCTACGTTCGGCGCGTCATCGCACGTCAGGAGGCACCGGGCACGAGCGTTAACTAACATAACCGTGGAATATCGCCACGAGCGTAATCATACGAATGCGTGGAGGAATTTGTCGATATTAATCAACGTCGTCACGAGGGCGCAGGCGAGGCTCAGGGGCGCGGGATGGTGTAACACACCCGGCAATTTGCGAGATAATAGTCTCTGCGCCGGGACCGTCTGTCTGGACGAGCGAGCACGCGAAAAGCCACGGCGCGATTACTTTCTAATTATCGGCGACGGCTCCTCCTCTCCGCGACGCGACTTTAACATAGGTGACCGTAAACGTGTGCCGTTTATCCTGAGCCACGGGGGAGCCTACCACCGCGTCCCGGGCACTCGGTGCGAGGGTAAACAGGCGGAGGGAGAGAACAGCGTGTTTTCGATCTGCGTTAATTAATTAGCGGCCGAGCGACGGTTACGACGGGCATCCTCGTTTCTCGGGGAGACACCCGATAATTTCGCAGCGCGACGTTTAACGCAGCCGGACATTAAAATGTACGTGAAAATGGCGCGGCGATGGTGCTGCGGATAGCCGCAAGTGACAAACGGACGCGGCGAAGTAATTTAGAATGTAACAGCGGTCGTGTCGCGTCGCGAAAAAGCAGTACCGAAACTAATATCACCGCGGTAACCGCAAGTTTGCTTCGCGAGAGATCTGAATTTTACTTTAATTTCCTGTGAAAGACGTAACGCGAGCGACCCAAGAACTGAACACTCCAACGCTCCCATTGCGGAACTGTCGCGCGGTTCCCACGTATGGCTTTCTTTTCATTCGCAGTCCGGTTTCGCCGGCTAGTTTCGTTCGACTTTCGCATCTGGTGCTAATCGTGGATAACTAAATCTTCCTTCCCCGCCTAAGTTATAGTCACGGTTATGAGGTGGAAAGAGGCTGAGAATCGGCTAAATTATGGTCAGCGTAGACGCGCGCCGGCGAAACCGGATTTCAGTACTTTACAGACTTTTTACTCGAAACTCACTAAGATACCGAAATGTAAAAATTATTGAGATATGAGGCGCTTTAAATAATTACTAAAAAAGTATCGACGATCCACCTGCGAGCCGCGTGAGATTGCCGCTAGATTATAAGCAATCAGCTCTGCCGGACGCTTGATTGTCGTCGATTGCGTTATCGGAAGCCGCTCGATTTCTACGGCAATCGATAAAATCGCGCGCGGTTCGCACAATCATAATTTTCATAATACGCGATCAAGTAGGTGGGCGGAGGATGAGACGGTGGGACCGGAAGCCACGGTTTGTCCAGCCGTTGAACCTGGTCTCGTTTAATTCCGCTCACGGAGCGGCTCCGCGGAGCGAACCGGGGCTATTATAGCGCTGCACCGAGCGAGGATGACGTTATATACCCGGAGGCTGTCCACCGCCAGTCCACCGTTGAACTATCTCCTCTTTCTCTCCGTCTCCTGTCTCTCTTTACAGCTTCCAATCGAGCCGTCTTCTCTTGAGGCGAAGCACCTAGTCGCCGCTAAACGACACTCGCGAGAGAGAGAAAGAGAGAGAGAGAGAGAGAGAAAGAAAGAGAGAGAAGTTAGGCCACAGCGGATTAACCCGCGCGGACCTCGCTAATTTCCACGGCTTGGGAATACCAACCGGTACCCGCGCTGGATTGCGGATGTGCGCTGCAGGAAGCTTTGTGATTCCCGACTTCCTCCCGTAAACGTCTCGTCGTCGCTCGGCATACGTGCAAAACCGGGCCCGTGATGAGGAAACGTTTTCAATCTCTCGCTGTCGCTGTCGATTATCATCGGCGGATTAACGGACGGAGAAACGAGCGAGACGATCGTCCGCGGATATTACCTTCTCGCCGCGTCTCTCGCTCTTCGTACGTGTGCGATATCGTCGGTGCTGTGTATTAACCGGCTTGGCGATGCCGGCTTGCGACGTAAGAATCTGTTATAACGCGCTGTCGAGTGGACAATTTACATGTAAAAACTTTGCGTTTCATAAATGAAACTGCAATCTAGAATTAGAAAATTACATAGACCCTCTCTCTGAAAGATCTCATGTTATTTTTTGAACTCGTTAAATCGCGATTATATAAACGCTAATTTAATAGACACACATCATTTCTACATTAGTCAATAATGCCGATATTCTACTCTAACGAAAGCATGGAAATAAGACCGGCACGGGAAATGACGAAGGAAGAAACGAAGAATTACAACGTTGCTAATCGTAATAAATACTCCGATTCAAACGTGCGTTTGCGAGGCTCTTCGTATCCCGCATTCAAATCGATTACGTCTAAGAATGTATTTCCCCGTGGATTGTAATTGGCGGTAATCGCGGAACTTCCTGTACCGTCCATGTGGACAGGTGCATTTCCTAGACGTCGTTATGATCGGATGCCGGGGGCGGAGAGGGGGAGCGATTAAATGAATGAGAACTTATGGCAATAGGGAAGCGGTAAGCGGTGTATCTTTTATAACGCCCAGTAAAATGCCCCGTTAAAAGATCGTCCTGTCTACCCTGGGTCGATCCTGCGAATTTAACGATTCAGTCCTCCTTCCCGGACAAAGTACGGCTCGTAACTACGTCGTAACCGGTGTTCCCTCGGTATAGTTAATTGCGACGTGCATGTCCGTTCGACAAATAATCTCGCCGCTCGCTCGACGGCATATCATCTGGCTGAAATACGGGAAACGAAGATCGTGCGCGAAGGACATACAGAAAATAGCCGCGCACGCGATGTTTCAATTCGAGAGCAGAACTGGTCGCGGTTTTTCTCAAAAGCGGAAATTGATCTTAGTCGCGCAATGTACTTTTTCGCAAAAGCGTACTCGCAGTCTCAATTTCGCAAATAACATCTACAAATTGCTTTCTCTCTTACGCTCTTACACGGAAAGAATGATGTTGCTAAAATGTCTAAAAATTTGACCAGATACAGATTTGAAAATAATTTTGTTGGACCATCAAAATAATTATATAGGACGTCCAAAATAGTTGCTAGAATATCAAAACTTTTTGCAGTATTATCATCATGTTTAAGCGTCCTACATAATTACTTTTGATGATCTAATAAAATTATTTTCAGATCTGTATCTGGTCAAATTTTTAGATACTTCAGCAAAATCGTTCTTTTCGTGTACTTATAAAAAAATTTACGAGACATCTCTTCTCGCTAAATATTATTTGAAAAAATATTATTTAAAAAAAAGTGACACTCACGAGTTAGAGGTAGAGCGTGCCGACACGTCGCGGTGCCACGACAGTGACAGCCAGACGTGGCCCACATTTAGTCGATGGCAGCGGTGCAGTTGTGGCGGGCGGCGGAGTTTCCGGTCTTGTGCAGCCAAGGCCGCTTCCACCTCGTAGCTCCCAGACTAAATTCGTCAGCGATCGTGGCCTGCTTAAACGTCTCGATCTAGATCGTCAAGGAACACCGAGAAAATATAATGAACTTCTCATGAATATTACTGGTCAATATTTTTTTGGCAACTAATATAATCGAAGATAATATAAATTGAAACTTGATATAAATGGTAAAATCAAATATATATTTTAAAAGATAGACATTGTGAGAAAATATATTATAAAATAAAAGATATATAATTATTTAATAATCCAACAAGAGAAAATAATCAAATGTTGTTCCAAAAACATCTGCTTCATTCAATTCTTTAAAATTAAATAATGCCGTAATAACTTAGAGCTATAGTAAATGTACAATATATTTAATAACTCTAAAAAGAAAAAAATTATTTACGCTCAATTACGCTCTTTATTTAATAAAAGAATAAAATGTGTGTTTAAAAATCACAGAAATAAAAGTGATTATTATTAAGAATTTTAAATTCTTTTTAAGTTTACATAAATTTTTTGCAAATATATTCCGACAATTTATTTAGCATTGGCAAAAGCATACCTCTTCTCCGGCAGTTTGGCGCCCGCGCCGGAGTCTCCCGACGTCCTTCCGCCGGAGTGACTGGAGTCCAGCGTGCCGTCGAGCTCCATGGCCTGTTGGAGATTCGTCAGGCTCTTGTAACGTATGTTGAAGAGCGGCGAACCGCCCTTGTAACCCGGCGGCGTTTCCTTCAACGGCGACGCGCTCTTCTGCCTCATTAGCGGTCGCCCGCGCTGAGTGCCGCTGTTCTTCACGTAGAGCTTCGCCAGCGGCGGCTTCTCCACCCGCGGCTGCGGCGCTTCCTTGACCGCGCGCCTAGTCCGCTTCTCCGCCTGGATCTTCTTCGTCGGTATCGTCTCGATCGGTGGCGGTTCCGGTCGATCGTCCAACAAGGGCGTGATCGTCACCGTTACCGGCGTTAACGGCGGAGTCAAACCCCCCTGGCCCGCGGCGAGAGGACTCTCGTACGGCGACCTGACGCTCTTCGGCAACGGCGCGAAGCCGCGCACGTAGTCGTATATCTGATCGATTTCGTCGTACTCTTCTGTGCAAGTTGACGACGACGGCGGTACCCTGTTCTCATCCCGGTACCCCGAGTGTCCGGAGGACGGTTGATGTCCGTTGCTATGGTAGTGATGATGATGATGATGATGGCTGGCGCTGCTGTTCCTATGGTGGCTCAACGGCGCGTGATCCGAGTTTGTCGATGGTCTTCTGAGGAAGCCCGAACCACTCCTCGTCTGCCTGGAGGGCTTGCTCTCGCCCAGACGACCGTCCAACACGTGCGCCCGATCAGCCACGTCGGCAACCAGACGAGAGGCGCGCTCCACCAACCTCGTGAACTCTTGCATCGATCTGAGTGCCTCCTCGTTTCGCGCCTTCACTAGTTTGAGCGGTGCCGCGAGCGGTAGTGCGACTGCCGCACCTTCCCTCTGTAGCGGCAACGCGAACACGTGCTCCTCCTCGAAAGTCGACAGCAGCCTCAATTCGGGCACAAATTGCGACGACGACTTAAGTCCTCGCGGTGGCTGGCCGTGCACCAGTCTTACAGTGAGCGGCAGACGTTTGCTGAGGAGCGCCCTGGCAGTGTGCACGCCGCTGATGTTATCCTCGCGAGCCATGGCGCTGAAGCGTCCGCGTTGATCCATTCCGAGCAGAACGCTGTCGCCGTGACAGTCCACGCAGCGCAGAAACCGACCGCGGCCGGGTAGCGCCACTTCACCGGCGGTAACAATCGTCTCGCCGGCGGCGAGGGTCCTCGTGCCCTCCGGTACCACGATACCCGAGTCGTCGTCCACTCGACAGGCGATGCCGCGCACGGTCTCGCGCACTAGAGCACCCTCCTCCGGACATCTTCGCGATAACTCGCTTACCGACTCGATGCCGCGCACCGCTCGACCTTCCTCGCTCAGGATCTCGAAGTAGCCCGCGTACGAGTCCGGTATCGCCAGTCTGGGCCCTACGCCGACCACCCGGCGGCCCTCCTTGATCTTCACCGCCTGCGCCACGATCTTACGCCGACGGCCGGCCGATATCAGCAGCGCGGTGCTCTGCAAGCTGGGCGCCGGTAGCGTCGGCACGCCCAGCCCGCCATACTGGCCCTTCGTGATCTTGATCACTGCCGGGAGACGGTACTTGGAGACGAACTCACGCAGGTACGTCGCCTCCTCGGCCCAGCGTGCCGCCGCGACGACGATCTGACCGTCGGTCGCGGCCATCGCGGTCGCTCGGCCGGCACGGCGCGGCGCCTCCGCGACCCCGCGTCCCCCCGCGCGAGATCGGGCCCGACGATCAGGCCTCCAACGATAGCTGAACGCTACTGCTGCTCCTGCTGCCCGCGCGGCGCGCCTCTATGCTCCATCTGCAAGTAGGAGAGCGATCACGCTTTAAATACTTTCGCGTGACATGCTTGTTGGGTGTGTATGATAATGAAGACGCGTGCGTATGCGAAGCAGGCACGATACTTGCAAAATATCGCGATTTAATCTCTAATCCTAATCTAATAACTTTCAAAGATGTTTTTTCTTGTGGGTTAAAATATCGAAATTAAAAATGCGTTCAGAATATTATAAGGACATCTAAGCGTATATTCTCTTAACATGGACTATAAAATGCAGAGTATCTCTATGTAATTTAGCTTTATCCACCCTACTCGAGTATTCTTGAATAATAATATAGATGATAATAATAATTAGTCTTCAAGCTTCTGCTGCTGGAGCTCATATGACTAATCTCTGTTGCGAAAATATGAAAGGTACCCGCCTTTACCATGTTAATTTCGACAGACGAATGCTTGCCTTTCGGCACCGCTCGCCATTTCCCCACCCGTTTGATGCACTTTTAATGCATCCTTTCCCACGTGGAACACAGTTGCGCGCTATTGCGGTTCCGTGAAGCGTCCGGCGCCCGCGCGAGAGCTAATGCCGATTCATGGCTATAATATACGCAATGACTCGTCTTGTCATTAGTCAAGTTCCAATTATGGACCGGTTTCATAATTTCCGTAGCAAGGGCAGTCACCACTCGAAACTACGAATTGCAGGTAATCAGTATCGCGGGCAGTGCCTTTGCATCGCCGTTGCCCTCCCCCCCTCCCCGAAGATCATTCGCGGAAAAGGGATGAGAAACGATTATGGGGAAACTTCGTGAGAAGCGAAATATATCGAGATAAGAACGTAAAAAATAATGATACCATAGTTTTCTTCTATACAAAGTATCAGTAATGTAGTCGTAATTCAAACAAAAAAGAGTAAGTTCGAAGTAGCTCTCGAAATATAATACATATTTTGATTGAAGCGAAAAATCGTGATTTGCGACTAGTGGAAAGAACGGATTGGGTAAGAATGCACTTCAGTATTCAGTAATAACAGGATACTGATATTTATAGAGCAACACGATGTCCGTATAGCCCGGAACAGACTTTGTTGCAAGTTATCTACTAAACAAAGTAGACATGATGCGGTTGCTTACGCGGATGGGTGTGTCTATGATTGTTTCGCCAAAGAGAATCTCGTCCGAGGAAAATAACGGTTGTGATTCTGATGGTCGCATCGCGATCCACAGTATCACGAATAAGCGGGCTTCACGCTTGCTTAGATCAACACGGAAATGTCAGTTGGATGATGACAAAAAGAGCGCCCCAAGAATTCTTATTACTCCAATGATCCGTAAAATAATGTAAGAGGTTTATATGCCTTCTACGTATGAAGGCTTTAGTAGTAATTTGTGGTACAGCAGATAGAATAATAGTACATTGCATTTATAAAATTAAAATATATGTGAAATGTAGGATAAGTTGAAACGGATAAGTTTCCTACACATAGACCTTTATAAGCTATATGTGCAATAACCCTTAAATTGCAACAAAAGATTGAAAGAAAATTCGAATAAAAGCTGAAATACTATTAGTTCTGATAAACGGCTGCATATTTCGAGATAATTGTGCCAGCTTTGACGAGACTCGCTCGGAGTAATTCATAGCTGCGATAGCTCACGGTTATTACGTTACATTAAGACAATATCTGTATGCGCCCGACGAAACATTGTTGCCCGTTACCTAACGAAGCGCATGCATAGGTGTACGTGGGATGGGCGTGTCGACGATTGTTTCGGATTTCTCCAAAGAGGATCTCGTTAGAAGAAAGTAACGATCGTGACTCGACGCCCGACGAACATCGGTGGTCTGGGTTAGACGATTTCGCGAACCAATCGCTTCCACATCAACGCGAAAGTTCCAACGCGAGGCAGCCGTCACAGCTAGAAGCCTGGAAAATGAGAACATTCGAGGCTGCATCCCTATCTATTATTAAACTTTTTTCTTTTTTATAAAATCTGTATTATGCAAAAATAAATCGACTCATTAAATCGTAGAATAAATTAAGTTTAAAATACTAAGGTTTTTTTACAAACCAATTACGTATAAAATTAAATTTTTTTTAATTATGCAAATTAACGCACTTTGCGTAATTTAATCGATAAAAAAATCGCGAATGATCATTACGAGAACCTGTTGTGATCGCAGTTAACAAATAGATTTCCAGAGTTTAAAGTTTCTCGTTATAATTACATACAGATTGCACCTCTCATGAAATAATTGCGGACGTGGTGTCACTACGACTGAATCCTGTTCAATAACTGATAATGAGAAAACCAGATTGTTGACCAAAATTTTTTACTAAAAATAAATTTACTATTTTTCCCCGCGCAAACCGGCTCCTATAATCACGAAGGCGGTAGATGGGATTAATTCCGTTTACGGTGAACCGTACAACGGCACCGTGCATAAGCTCCTTCAAGATGGGCCGCAGACAGTGCGAGATAAGAACGAGGTGACCAATGACCCGGGGCTTCGTGACAGGCGCGCCTCTAGGAAGTTATTCGACATACTGCTTCGTTCGCCCCTCGCTTCTTTCTTTCTCTCTTTCTCTTACAAATACTTTCCTTAGCGCGAGCGTGCGCGTGAACTTCCGCGGTTACATCTGGGTGCAGGCGGTCCCTATTATGAGATCGGCAAAACGATGATGTAATTAATGTGAAACTTAGTACCCACTACTGGGTCGAAGCGAAAGTTTTGCTGGCGAACCGGCAGCTCAATACTCACATCCACGATCGATGATAGGTGCGATAGTGCTTTCCGATAGATGCTTACAAGCGATATATCTTAATACTTTCTCAGAAAAAACTTAAATCCAATCCTGATTGAGACATAACTTATTCCCTTACCGTATTCTACATTTAGTTTATTTCCGTTTTTGGATGTCCTTTTCATAATTTTTATTTGAAATTCCTATAACTCAATCTTTCAAATTTCTCAACATTCTATACACTGAAAAAAAATACACTAAATCCAAAAAATAATTTATTTAAATACTTGCAAAGAGATCAGTTATTTAAGTCAAGCAGCAAATATATTTCAATTGATAAAAATAACAATTATATATTTAACGTAACAAAATGTTTTTTGAAATAAAGTAGATATTTAATTAACTTAAATAACTGATCTCTTTGCAAGTATTTAAAAAAAATTATTTTTTTTATTTAGTGTATTTTTTTCAGTGAGTAGAACCAATTGTAAGCATGAGATATTAAAATTTAATTAAAGCAAAATTTATTTTACTATAACATTTTATTCATCGAAAAGTAGAAATCTCTCAGCCTATCTACATTTCCGTTTCTAAGGATGAATTCACAAGGAAGCTCTTAGTTCTCTTCATTTATGGCACAGGCGGATTTTTCCCTGAGACACAAATTAACTTCAAATTGCGAGAGAAGATTCTATCCTTAAGGCATCATCTCTCCGACAGTTCTGGGGCACTCTGCGCGGACGAGTTTCTTGCCGAGCGACCCGACAGCTCCTCCGACGTCCGGGCGCCATAGCATTACGAAAGCGGTCCAGCGGTGCGACTGGCCGGCATAATTGCACGTCACGTGCATATGCCTAGGCATAATTAGATTAATGCACCACGAAATTGGATTAAGAAACCGAAGCCGGCGGCCCCGGTCCCCGCGCCACCCCCGCGAAAAACGCTCAAGGCGGAGCACGTTTCCCCCCGAAACGCCACGGGGTTAATTAATCTTCGCCGGAGAGCGGGTGGTAAACGACGCGTCACGTACAAAGACGGAACGCGTATAAATCATTTCGAGTGCACGTCGCGTCGCACGGCGAAGGCGGCGAGACGGCTTCCGCGCGTAAATTGCGAGCGCTAATCGCAGGCCGGTTTAGAGAAGGGCACGAAACCGCTATGGAGAAAACGGAGCATCTTGGGAATTTTGTATTATAATGATTCTAAAATTTAAGTCGACATTGCGACAGTTAAAGGTGTCCCCAGAAAGACTCTGGAAGAAAATGTTTCGATTTTTAACACGCCGAAATTCGAAAAACCTTAGATTTCATATCAAAGATAATTCAGAAATTATACGAATAACTAAATTCTTGCGCAATAACCAATTCGACGAAAAACCGATCGTTCGCACGAGTCGACGTCCTCGTGTCTACGATTGCGATCGATTTTTGCAGACGGCGCGCATTCCCCGGCGAAGTAGTTACGACCGCGATAAAACGACACGTCGAAGGGTCGCGCAGGCATACCGTCGATCGCGTCGTTACGCATATCGATATGTACGCACGATACCTGCGATTAGAAGCGAAGACAATCGGCGTGGCCGGTGTCGAAATCCCGTCGAGTAGACAAAAGGAGCACGACGGCACCGTAATCGTCGTCGTCGGTGAAAGCCGCGTGGTGTCGAGCCGCAGCATATAATTCGAGGGCACGTCGATAAATCAGCTGGCGTGCGAAAGAACGAGGGGAGACAGGGGAAACGTCGATCGTTGCGACACGGTTCGTCTATCGGTGGGCGACGACCGGCACACATCGTCATTAAGATCAACGAGCGTCGATAAGTAGTTCGCCGTGCATCCGGTATCACGATTTTCTATATTCTTGAGCGATTTCTTGTGTACCGTTCATTTTTCATTTCAAATCGATAACTTTTACGCTTCCGTAGTTTTACGCAATCAGACTGCGAGATAAATTTGTTCCTGACAAAGAGCCCTATAAAATTCTTCTATGTTCTCAGTAATAATAAATGTATTAATAAATATAATTTATATTTATATATATTCATCTATATCTACGTATATATTTAATTGTTTGACAATTTTAATTACTAGATAAATTTCATAAGAAACAAAGTTGTACGGCTTAAATAACTTAGAGAAGGGGAAAGAATACTTGGTGCAAGAGCGTCGCGCGAGAATCGACCATCGAAGATTGCCAGTAGTCATTAACCAATTACTCCGATCCACTTAATCGAGAGGCACTTTTAAAGGGGTTTCGAGAGAACCGCGTGCCATCGGGCCCGCGCGACATTCTACTCTTTTTTCTCGCTCGACCCTTGACTTGCCCTCTGCATCTTGGCAGCCACCTCCTGCAAACCGTAATAACTTCCTCATGAACGAGCAAGAACGCCACCATCCATCATCCTATGGCCCACGGTTCTCAACCTTCGACAACGTCTCTTATTTCTGACCTAATAAACGTTTTCCTTGCGTATGTGTGTATATCCTTTAATTTAAACCCTAAAGATAAGACTTCTCGAAACCATTTTAAAGCAAGTAAGTTTATGATTTACAAAAATTTTCTTTTGTAATTCAAATGTAAAATAAAGAGATGAAATGTTAGACTGAATGCAATGCTTATTAATATGCATATATTATAATTGCAACGCTTATGAATATATTAATGATGTATTCTAAAGTATGAGAAATTTCTAGTTAATATTTGGGAAGTCAAATAATGTCTGGCGACATATCTGACGATGATCATACAACCCATCGTCTCGAGGCCGAATATTTTCATGCGACCGTCTCGCCTCTTGAGACGAAGTAACCTCCTTAAAATTCCGCGCTGATCGCTCGAACGTCTCAATAATTGCTAATTGGGAGATGACCCGTCTTTAAAAACTGGTCGCACGTCGTCCATCTCGGATCAACTTGTCAGCTTCGATTCGGCAGATTGTAACAGGATCCCAAACCTCTTCTTTTCGTTTTGATTCTTTCCTCTACAGAAACTGCCTGGAGATTTTTTTTAATACACACATATATCCCTTTATTTTCCACAACACGTAACATGCATTCTAACTTTCAAAGATAAAAAATGCAACCTAATTATATATATCTAAAATTATATCAAAAATTATATCTAAATATTATCTCATTTATAGGACTATATCTCATTAGAAAATAAATTAACTTTGGAAAAATATGTATATATTAAAATTAATTTCCTCAGAAATTTTTGACGATCATAACGATTGGAATAAGAGACTCTAACTCCACATATTCGTCCGTTTATCCGCGCATTTTGCGCCTCTCATTTCCACTCGCGCTTTCCTGCGTTACATCGCGAGGTCTTCATCGAGGGAGCGATGATCGCGCAATCTTTTCACGACTGCCTCCTCCCGGTCCGCTTTCGTGGAATGAGCACCGCTTGCAGGGACGAGTACAAATTAATATTAAATTGAATTATAATGACAGTGTTTACCGAGGGGCAACACACAGCCGCTGCACCGGCAGCCGCTATTCGCAATGGATGGCACGAACCCTGCACAACCGCTCCTCTCGTCATATTTTATGCAATGTACATTAACACTGCCATGCCGCGGCCGCGTGCTCGTGCGTGCACGTGTTCGTTAGTAGCCGCTTTTACGCGCTAAGCTAGGATGCAGGCGACACATCGACGTGTTTCTCGCGTCATCGCGATGCCAACATACTAAAGGGTTCCACTGCGTCGTGGTCGCCATTATGAGTCGATGGCATCGACACGCAGAGACCGTGCATGAACAAAGAGTATTCTGCCTGTACTTTTTCGAAGTAAATAGCTTTTATCTAGAAAATTAATCTGCCTTAATATCTGTAGTTCGCGTTAATATCCAAGTCCGCGATTGTCTTTGTCTGCCTTTTTCAATCAAGTTCTCAATTGACCGATATAAAATCGTGATTGGCCGCTTATAATTGCAACTAGTTAGATTCCCTGCGGATACTTCGTAGATACGCAGACTGAACTCTCACCTCATTTGTACCACGGTACCGTTCTCTTCATCACTGTCGATACGTTGCGAAGTAGCGCACGTGCGCGATCGCTAATAGGAGTACAAAGTCAGTCGAGAAGCCCGGTAAGAAAGTTGGCTATCGCGGACGCGCAAACGAGCGACCGCAAAATCGTTGTTGTCGGTACACAAGCGCTGACAAGCTTTCCAATTGCGCAAAATCTCGATGCCAGATCGATCTGTCGCGGGTGGAACTCGATATCGGCCAATCTGTTAAGCTTCGCTCGACGTTCGGCTGTGCGCGATGAAACACGTGTCATCGGTGACGTAAAGCCGTTTTTAAAAGTCACAAGGCGGGGTCGGCGATATGTCGCATGTCGTACAAACGTTTACGTAACGTATAAAGCCCAGTCTACAATGGCTGTAGTAAGCCTTTAGCCTTTTGCTTTAAGTTAAATAATTTTCGGTAAAAACCGTTTTGCGCGCTGCTTCAGTCCTTAATTCTTAAGCTTCAAGAGTTGGTCAGATCCCAACTGTTAAGTTTAGGGCTTAAGGCAACGCGGGAAACGTTTTTTGCCAGAAATTATTTTAGTTCGAGCAAAAGGCTAAAGGCTTACTACAGCCATTGTAGACTGGGCTTTACAATGTTCAGCGTGACAATGTTCAACGTGATGAATCCATTCTTTTAAAAATGCCTCGCGATTGCACAGCACAAAGTTTTTCCAGCAAATTTTGAAGTAAAAATAAAAGATAAGGCTAATAATTCAGGATTTGCTTCTTTCTGCTTTTCAAGCACAGAGTTAACGACGCGTTACGCCACGACGATACTTCGAATATTAGCGAATAACAGATGGGTCCCGATGCGTTACGAGATCCTAGATAAGACGCTTGATAAGTGCCTACTATCGATTACACTTTCGAGCGCGACCGCGCCGAGATTAGCCGATTAATTCGCGCTTAATAAGCTCATTTACACGATCGCCTAATACGACGAGGCGCGGGGATACTGCTACCGTAATTACGTCCGGCAGAATAACCGCGGTATTCACCGTTGCGCGAGATTTATGGTATCGCCCGCGTTTATTGCACAACACGCGGCCACGCACGCAAGTGCGTAAATCGCTCGGATCTTTTCCCCGCGACGGCGACACCGCGGCCATCGTAAATAATTACGACCGTATCCCAGGATTAATCGGACGGGCTTAAACGAGAGCACCGGTTCACCTTGATCCTGAAATTTATTAATGGGCACGGGCACATTGTGCGAGAGCACCGACGAGAGCGAGATATCGGCGCGCGCTCGCGGGGAGAGATATCGCGAACAGTTCATTGAGTTATGGCATCGCGCCAAGGGTGGGTACACCCGCCGGGGGGAACACGAGAAATTTAATCAAGCGGCCGGTGCGTCGCGGTATGCGCGCGCTATACGCGGTGGGGCTCTCCTTAAAGACGCGCATTAATTCATTATCGTAATTGTGTCCGTGAACGCGATTCCGAAAGCGCTCTCCGCCGCTCTCGCCGGCGCGGCGGAATAGCGTAACGCGTGCTATCGTCCGGTATTAGTCACTCCCGGCGGTGTCTGGAATGTGGCGCGGGGTGGAGGATACGAGTTCCTTCTCGCCGGTATTTGTAGGGCACTAGCGTGGAACTATCGTTTCTTTAATCTGCCCCGATATCGCCGCGATTATGGCGAACGAGATAATATATTTCGCGCGATAGGTAATTGGCTGTTATAATGTGCTCGCGGGTTTGTGAAAAATTCGATACGTTGCCGCGACGAGCAATTCATACAGCCGCGTCTGTTGCACATTTATTTACGATATTTAGAGAGAAGCGAGATACATAATTTTTGTTACATATATGTAGTAATATATTTTCTGCTACGTAATATAATTCTGTATTATCTCGTGCGCTTTAATTATTTAATTAAAATGCTCTTTGAAGTCACGCAAGGCTCCACTGTGGCACTTAGGGTTTAACACGGTGTAAAGTTATCGCCATAAGAATAAAGCACCTCCGTCCAAAGGAGTAGGAACAATCGTAATTTCTCTTTCAACCAGAAATATAGACGGCACAAGGCTCGCCAAGCCAGCGACTATAACGACCGTCCGGGTTGACACGGGATTGGGTCTCGAAAGCAAGGCTAGGTACGAGCTGAACGGTACGAGTTGACGCTACGAGTCGAATGGTAAAGAGAAACGCTCTCCGAGAGAACCGTACGAGGGACAGAAACAGCGAGAAAGAGCATTTCGCTTTCAAGTCTATTTCATAACAAAGCCGCAGCCTCGCTGCAGAGCCTCGGAGTCTGCGGTCGACGAGGGAGTAGAAAAAGACGAAGAAAGGGGCGGAAAAAAAGAAGATCGCTCCGTGCACCGTTGTGCACCGGCGTGTATTACGTTTGTAGAATTGTAATCCTCAACCTCGCGCCTGTTTTCTTCTCGCTTATTCTCCCTTGTGTTCGCTCATAAAATACCATGTACCACCTACATTTCCAGTTTCCCCTTTATTCTCTCGGAAATATGCGCGGTCTTCTATTTTCGATAATTAATCATTTAATTGTGCATTCATCGGTTTGCAGATTCCTCTTATTATCTCACGTGCTTGTACATTACTGTTATCATCATCGTTTCGCTTAGGGGGAGTTGGGGGACATTGATACAGCGGGAACATTGATACAGTCATCATATCTTCGCATGAGAAACATCTAAGAAGGTTCTATCTATGCATAGATGACGTTATGATACACAAATAATATAACCAAATTTCGTACGCGAGCAGTAGGTACTCGATTAATGACAAGTATAAACGTGTTTTGCGTATTCTCAGGTAAATATTTTTCAAAGTCTTTGAAGCGTGATTTTTCACATTAATCTAATTAATACAAAATAAATATTTCGTCAAAAGTAAGAAACAGTATATCTCTTATTAATTTGTCGGAAATATTGATATAACTTTGTATTATTTTCGGCTAAGAATATATTTTATTATGTATGACGCTGTGGGGCAGATTCGTACACAGAATCGTGGGGCACTTTGATACATATCAATATGTATCTATGTGGTTTATAGTATTATAAGCAAGATAGTTTCATTTTAAACGAAAATGATAAGAACGTACCAAAAAAAGACCGATAGGGTCCATATTGATGAAGATGCCGTAAACTGTGCAATATCAGATGTCATTGAGGAAGGACTGTCAATTAGACTGTTAATTCCGTATAAATAAATATTATATACAATAAACATAGCTTGTTTTAATAATAATCCAATTTATTTCTGAATAATATTAATATAGATCACTGAGAATTAAAGTGCCCCATGCCCGTATCATTGTACCCCGCATATGGGGCACATTGACACGAATTTCATTTTTTACAAAAAATGTTATAACATTTCTTATTATTAACCTACAGCAAAAAGGCAATCAAAACACGTAAGTAAAAGAACAAGCCTTTAAATTTAACCTATTACATTAATCTTAATCTATCTGCAAAGTTATTTATTTAACTCTTTAAAAAAATCGTATCAATGTCCCCCAACTTCCCCTATATGACACTAGATGTCTACTAATTTTTTCAACTTGCTATCTAAATGCATTTTATTATCCGTCTAACTTTTACGAATTTCCTCTATTTAGATTTTTATTTATTTTATAATATTATTTTAACACTATATTTTGTTTACGTCAAAGATTTACTTTGCTAGGAATAAATTGATTATTTAGCATACAAAAAAAATCGCGCACTGGATCGGATCGGATGGTTTCGCGCGGTATTTTGCACAGAATGAACCGAGATATTTTCCGCAAGAGCGAAAACAGGGATTTCCTCGTTGTAGACCGATTTGACGATGACGACGTGGTGCAAGAAGTCATTCTCGTTCCTCTCGAGTTGAAGTCTAAACGGCGCAACGATAGGGAACACAAACTAGTCTCAAGTGTTTCGCTCCAATGATCGAAAATAAACACGATTACATTCTCCGGGGACGTAGTGTTTGTTAATTGCTACCTAACGAGCAAGTTGCAAGAAATTACGGGAAAGAGAGAAGGAGGGTAGAGAAGGAGAGAGAAAGAGAAGGAAAGAGAGATACTTCATTGTACTTCTTGGAATTAAAAATAGTATAGGACGAATCGATTGTGGTTTCACGTTTCGGTTACAATCGCTCGGAATTTCGTAACATCGAGGAATGTAAAGATCGGCCTTGCCTGCAGATCGCTTCTCGGAAAAGACAGCTTTTAGAGAATGCATTTCAAATTGTGCAGATTCCTCTCAGCAATATTACTGCGATATTATCGCGATTGGAAAGTACACACGTCCTATATTCATATAATTGTGCTTTATATCGATCTGTATGGTCCTGATGCCTTTCGCCGATCTATTGAAACCACCACATACGCGACGTGCGGTCGTACTTTCCAAGGCACGTTCTAAATGCAGGAAACGCCATGTAAAGTTAGTCGATTGTGACATTTATGCGTTGCAACATGTTATATTCGTATTACACTCTGCTATTACCGTGAACACTACACCAGTGTTTCCGAGACATATGTCGCCGCAATACATAACACTAAGAATATTATATCTATATCTCTTTTATATATAATGGAATTTTTTTATATGCAAAAATAGAAAAAACACATCTCTCTCTCTCTCTCTCTCTCTCTCTTAACTTAGTACATCTCTTATTACATCAGCAAATTAATAAAAAAGACATTGATTCCTTCTTCTATGTTCTAATTGAGAATATTTTAAATGGAAAAACGTGTGCATGATAAGGTATGTTTCGTTTTCAACGTCGAATGTTGTATAATTCGTAAAGCTTTTTCGCATTTTCCGCAAACTCATCTGATACCGTTATAATATGTGTTATTGAACTATTCGTACGGTAGCTGTTTAACCAGTCTTACATTAGTAGGTATTGCAAAATTTATGCAGTTAAGAAATTAATGTGGCGTAAAACGGATGCAGAGACGAATAAATATGCGTTTTGTCTCGTTTTTCAGGTGGAGGTAAACGTCACCGAGCATCCGGTGTCGATCAAGTTCATCCGCGGTGCGAAGTACCGATTAAATAGCAGAAAAATTAGGTCACATGACACGAACCGCAATGTATAGCAATGTATAGCAAAACTGCGCGTAATGTACACCTGAGCGCGGTTTAATGATACGAAAAGGTGTATCGACACCGATCATTAAATCGAATCTCGATGTAGCAATGGCGCCATACGACTTCGCTACTGTCCTAATGGATTATTAATGTTAATGTCGGCGGAATGAAAAGGTAGACTGAAATTACACGTTCTAAGCACACATTCCCTAAGGCGCGCGGCCGTAATTCCGTACTTCGCGTATTGACGATGTTACGATTTCGTTCGGATTGCTCCTCCGTGCACGGAACACCTCGTTCTCTCGTTTTGAACGCGCGCTACTGTGTATTACGCAGCAGAATGCGATATTAGTGAAGAGATAATTCCCGACAAAAACAGCAGCGGATGAAGAGCGGAAAGCATACGTTTAAATGTATAAATCTCAAGTTGAAGAGAAGGGGACTACGAAAAACTATAAAAAGCGGTTTGTTATATGGCCAAATTATGTGGTCGTTATAGCGCAATTTGCTTGTGCATATCGTTGATCATCGAGAGGCATTTATTTAGCTTATTTGACGTTTTATACTCGCAACATGCACTTGAGGAGTTTTAAGAGCACTCCAACGTATTCTGGGAAAAAGATTAAGTAAGGAATTAAGAAGAATCCTCTTGCTCAACATGCTCTACGCGTTTCACGGTTCGATTCTCATCTTGATCGCGAGGACCCGATCGAAAACGCTCGGTCGATCGAAGCGAATTCACAAGCGAATGTGCATGCAAAAAAACGAGGAAGTTCCCCGATGCCTCGATCGGCCAATTAAGGACACGCTAACAGAGCCCGAAACAGAAGGGCCATCTACCTTGTCCTGTCGCGCGTACTTTATACGCAGTCACGCGATTTTTTATGCACCAACGACGGCATATGTGAAACTCGGGAATATACATATTTTTTACCTGCTTGCCAAATTTATTTATTTATTTATTTATTTATATATATATCGAGACGAGTATTGCTAGAAACTATAATAAAACATCTTAACTTAAGAGCATTTAATTCTCTTCTTACATTATCATGTTCCCTATTTATAACAATCAGGTATATTTTCAATCTGTATACGCTCATTTATAAGCAACCTGTAACGCAATTTAATAAATTTTGGTAATACATTTAAAAATATCCATTCGTCTCGCTATTCAACGATTCTTTTCTGAAGCCTCCAATGTTTTCTTCGCAGGTATTTTTTTTCGATCCGTTCTTTTTGTTCAAATGCACGCTCTTCCGTGAGAAAACTGCAAAGAATCCACCTCCGCGGATCGAATGTAATTGGACGAGCAAACAATATCAGGATCTAATCCAGACGTACGGTCGTCTAAACAAATACCGTCTTCCGCGGAATCTTTGTTGCCGCAAAAGAATGCCCGAGAAAATACTCCGATTCACATGGTAAAAATACTCGACACTGATGAGTCGTTTAAAGATGGAACGTTTGAAAACCTCCACTCATAGAAAAATTAAAAGTTTTTTTCTGAAAAAGTGACACGATATTTCATACATAAATGGCTTTTATAATATATCGGCTGCGAAGCTCATTTGCGTGAAGGGGTTTTTTAATGATCTTCAGTTAGCGCCTATAATCTACTTGTATTCCTGGCTTAAAAAAAGCCTAAAGGCATCCTTATACTATTTAGAGCAACATAATAGTCACCAGGCAATCACTTGATATGAAAGATAATCTAGCAATTGAGAAGAAACAGTTAATTGGTATCCTTAGACAACACCCTCGTAATATTTGAAGTTTCGCTTATAAACATATATGTTAACGGTAGAAGCATCAACAATGATGTAGATGAAGCAGATAGAACGCGCAAGCGCGGCGTAATAACCCG
The DNA here is from genome assembly GCA_003063835.1 of Aphaenogaster floridana. NCBI lineage: Eukaryota > Metazoa > Arthropoda > Insecta > Hymenoptera > Formicidae > Aphaenogaster > Aphaenogaster floridana. Next base: position 225,837 of record NJRP01000007.1, read on the forward strand.
GTGCGGTTGTTTTCCAATTTCCGAAGATGCTATCTTCGACTATGTTACACAGGAATTCCATTCCCTAGACCGAGTCGCGGTTGAGAAAAGGGGAATATTAAAAAAAAAAATAAAAAAGGAAAAGAGAAGTCGCTAGTGTCTTCTACGTACTTCGTATCTCAATTCACCGATGCGTATACAATCGTTCTACTTCTTTCCGGGCAAAAGTAACTTCGCTAGACAATAGACCTGGCCAATCTATTCATCAAGTACAGTATACGAAGTATCGAAAAATGACGACGATAATATCTACACGGAAAGAATGGTTTTGCTGAAATATCTAAAAATTTGGCCAGATACAGATCTGAAAATAATTGCTA
>NJRP01000007.1:226840-251232 GCA_003063835.1 Aphaenogaster floridana
GGCATTCGTGGGCAAACGATGGGCAAACGTTTGCAAAAAGAAAATTTTTGATTTCTCGACATTGGGGGGCTAACTTCACACAGGTGCATTATCATCATGCTTAAGTGTGTTACTTTTGATAGTCTAACAAAATTATTTTCAGATCTGTATTTGACCAAATTTTTAGATATTTCAGCAAAACCGTTCTTTCCGTGTTCAACGTATGGAAATACTATACTTTTTGCGCGACTAAGATAATAATGGAAAAACTAGAACAAATCTGCATTTTGTTAAGAGAGTACAAAACATAGACCATTTACAGTCTCTTAATTTTTATTTTCGCAGAGATAAACAATTAATAATTTCATTTAGTTATACGGTATAAATCATATAAAATTTTTAAAAAATAAAAAATTATATGATATTATGAAATTAGATATGATTTAGAGTTCTTCGAAGTTCTAGTAAAATAAAAAAGATGATTTTTTTTCAATTATGCATTACGAATAAACTATTTTAAAAAATCTGAAGATATTGAGAATGTCTCAAAGATCAAGTCTGGTCACCCTCTCAACGAAGAGAATCGTTCGGTGGTCTAAACGGGATGCACGATCGATCTTCGCGAGATCTCTCCCGCTGCGAAATCGTGGGGTACAGACTGGAGGACAGAGCGTGCCCTAGGCCCCTTCCGCCGTCGTCGTCGTCTTCGTCGTCGTCCTCGTCGTCGTAGTGGCGATAATGCTAATGCCGCTACGCCGGTGACTCCGCACGCTGGCGCGGGGTAAGAGATGTAAAACAAGAAGCACGAAGCCGCTCAGCGCGAATCTAAATATAACTACGACGCGCAGAGAGGCGCCCACCGTACGCTCTCTCCTGCGAGAAAGAGAGAAGGAGAGTCTCCCGGCGGTCGTCTTCCGTTGGTGCGCAACAACCTAACCGAGCCGCGATCCCGTGCACTCGAGCCACCTCTGCCCCGAAGAGGGACGAGCCGGTGGCGGCCGAAGGGGAGAAGAAGAGCGAGAAGCCTTCGACCGGTCAAAGGTGCAGGCGTTCTATACGTGCGCGTGTACCGTTCGCGTTCTAGGCTGCCTGGCTGGCTGGTACTACTTGATCGCCGTTCTGAGTACTCGGTGTCCTCTTCGTATTTGCATCCTCGACGGAAGATGCACTTCTGTTCAATCGCTACGATCGTTACCCTAGAATCGAGGTAATTCGACGGTGAATTCCGAAACAGTCAGTGCACAAAAATTCGCAGCCTGTCGTGGGAAATCGCCGCGATAGAAAATCTCTTCTTCTACATTCGAAGTTAGAGAACGTTGAAAAGAAAATCAAGTTATATTAATTATATAATAAATTCTAATTTGATTTCCGACTCGACATGGGTGTCCCGGTGTCGAACGTCGTTATCGTATTTAATCCAGCCATATGCTAATTTTTGCAACTTATAAGTCTTATTTTCAATGATGCTAGTTGCGAGCTTGACTCTGAAAGTGTTTGAAGCGACGTGGTGTTTTACGTACCCTCTCAGCCGCTCAGCCGTGATTATAGTAGTTAGCAAAAAGGATGCAGGCGCATTTTTTCGTGTATGGCGTTAGGTTTCGCGAAAATGGTTAGTCGCGCGCATAGTCCGCACTGTTTACCATATTAATTGCGGACGAGGCGGCGATATAGTCAGTTACGTTGCTGGTAGCGATTTATCCCGGTAAAATAAATAAGTCACGAGGAACTTTTTTCATCGATTATCCCGTATCCTGCGGGAATGCTCAACGGGTTATTAACTTCGATTAGTGTCAATTACTTTGTTGCACTATAATCTCTTTTAAACTCTGCCCGCACAGTCTTCGAGACGAACGTGAGAAGCACCATCGATGTGCACATGCATACGCGTGTGCATCATGCTACTGCACGTGCATAATCACGAATATGCACGTCGGTAAATACATACGTAAATCTAACATTTCGCTGCTAAAGTACATTGACGTTTAACACATTTTAAAGGCAGTAAAATAAATCCAATAAAATCGAGACACGTATAGTGTTCGCTTAAAGATGCAACCACAAGCTGATTCCTGGTAGTGCATATAAGTTTAAAAGTCTGCAGAGTAAATATATATATGGTAAGTAACATCGCAGTCAGCGCTAATGGACATCAAGAGGGAAAAAGTCTACTAAACGAAAAATAATTAACATTTCAACGAATCCATCACGTTCTCTCTATCTCTAAAAATATATTAGAGTACTAAAGCGATTTATATTATTTGCACATTCGTGCTAAATTTATAGAGTCAGACATTGTAGTACAAAGGAATTAGCAATATAATAATAATGTAATTACCTATTCAACTATTTTAGTTTCCAAGAGATTGTATTTAAATCGTTTTTCTCAATAAATGCAAAGTAATCGTGCGCTAACTGATGCAAGATGTTCGAGATCTACGTAAGTAATTTGTCCGCGTTTCGAGATGATAGCGTCTTCAAATTGGCGAGTTCGTGCAAGCAGATCGTTTTTGTTGCATAAGGAAGTAAAGCAAGAAATGTAATAAGACAGCGTTCCCACTAGGATCATCGACCACAGTGCCAAGTGCATCCCCTGGTATTCGCGTCCTTGATACGTGACAAAGAAAACAACTCTGAGCCCGCAAGGCAGTCAATCTATTGTCCATCGGCAACAGGTTGCAAACAACTCGCAAAAGAATCCGCCAGACACGCTTTTAATTCGTGCAAAGTCGAGCATTGTGCGGAGGAAGTCAGCGACCACCCGAGGGAGACAAAGAAAAATGCGACAGAAAGAAAAACTCCTCGGATCGGGAGATTTCTTTCAAGGCATATCAGATTACAGAGAAATTCAAGAAGGGAATAAATCTTACAAAACGTATAAATATCATTTCTCCTATCAACTTTCCCATTATAGTAAAAATATTCATAGGAAACGTATTTTTTAAAAACTTATATCAGCAATTATTACCAATACATTTTCTGCGAGTAATCCTGTGCCAACTTTTCGTTCGTTTCTTTCTTTAATTGATTATATATTTAATCGTTAAGACTCGTAGAAAAGGACGTACGCGACTTTTAATCTTTCCTATATTCGGCCCTATAGGGAGTCTAAGGAGCGTATTTTACGATCGAATCGATTATCCACGGCATTGCACGTGGGCAACATCAACAACGTACATGTGTCAAGCGTGCAGTGTCAAGATCTTCTACAGACTGGAATTTTACGCGGATTTAGTTACGGCCCGTTGTTACAAGCATCGGATGCAATCTCGTCTTCTCCTTACAAAATACTTCGAAATATAGTTGTTCAATTTGTCATAGAAAAAAGCAACAAAGAATGCAGTTAATTGAAATACAGCGTGCCTATTTTCTGTCTAAAAATAATCTCGCTCGGGATATCAAAAAAAGCAATATTTGAATACAAAAGTTTGAAGAATCGTGAAGATAAATGAAAAAAAATAAAAGATTATCTTTGTGCAGAATTAAAAGCGTAATTGGACGACTCATCTGCGTAAAATAATTTGTACAATTATTACGCCAAGGCTCTCATTATGCGATGAAAAAAGTGCAATCGCGCATTTACCGTAATTACTTTCAGCTCTGTTCTCTGTGAAATGGCAGCGTTGGAATGACAGTGATCGAAATATCGCGCTCAGTTTTTCAGTACAATTTAGCGATAATGCCTGCCTTCGATGCGTTGTGTCCGCTCGGAGCATTTCTGATTGCGGCGTTTTTCTACGCGGAGCGTAAGGAGAGTATTTTACGATCGAATCGATTATCCACGGGCCTGCACGTGGGGAACTTCAGCAATGTACGTGTGTCAGAGACGAGCGAGCGACCCAAGGTCTTCCACGGGTTGGAACTGACGGACAGATTTAGTTACGGCCCGTTGTTGTTGCAACCGCGCTACAATGCAACGTCGTTCCGCGCAACACCATCGGGAGAGCATCGTCAGGTAGCGCGTAGCCGGAGGGATAAAGAGCCACGGGTGCTTCCGATTAGGACTTCTGACACGGCCGTATAAACAGGCGATTTATTTCTTTCGTAATCATCGCGCGGCTTTCCCGAGAACCTCGTAGCTTCGACGGGCAATTAATTAACCGCGCAATCCGACGTAAATGAATTTTACGAAACTGACATTAAATAATTAGACGTGTTTGGGAAGGAATTGAAAAAAAACTCCTTTCATCTATAAAATCTGGGATTATTTTGGGATCGATATTGCAAAAAACTTCGAAACTTTATTAAGAAAAAATCCGAGATAAATTAGTGACGATAGAATTTTAGGACCTTTTGTGTTTTCAGGTAAATATACGCGCGGCACAGAAATCTTTATTAGAGAGTTATGATTTCCTACACGTTGCGCAAAAAGAAAGGCAAGATACGAAAGTGTGGTAATGAAGGATCGTCCGTGGAGCGTTCGATAGCAAACTAGGAATTTCAAGCCCGCTCATCGATCATGCGGTGGTTTCGCTGGATTTTGTTCAGTCTGGTTCGTACGAAACCGGTACAGCCTACGGCGCATCGCGGCGAGGAAAAGAGGAAGATCGTATAAGACCAGATAAAACAGAAGAATAAAGAAATAACCAGAGTTATCCACGACGATATTGCATCTACTTACTCGTTACTTGAAAAAAATCAATAATAAGTCGCTTAGCTTCAATTTTGTATTTTATGATCATACAACATCCTTCAATCTCTCTAATAACTTTCGGCGAACAATAAAATTGACGATTGCAACTTATAATTTACTAACAATTTTTCTTTGTAATAATAAATAAAGAATATTTTTCGCATTATAAAAACAAATAAATCACTGATCGTGTTCTATTCTTCATTGAAATCTTACGTCACGCGGCAATATTCTTGATTAACAGCCGTTCGGCAACAGACGTTCGTATACCTAACGTATAAATACAGGTTATACGTTTTCGGAGTCGCGAAGCGACCACGTTGGGTACCGCGAGTTCGGCCCATGCCACGGGCAATGAAGATATTTATCGTTACCGCGTGCATATGCATGTCCGAGGACAATGGGGCTCCAAAAAGACGAAACGCGCTGCGGAGACAAGTTCCCGCGAAACAAGCCCCGCATCGTCGACAGGGAGACTTTCGAGGGGTTTTGCACACGAGGCGTTCTGCAAAATAAATATCGTGGGACAGTCGAGTCCGCCGAGGCTTGGCCAAGCAGCGCGAGTTCTTTCTTTCGGGGCTCTTCTCGCGGATGCTGCCACTTCTTGCACGCCGCATAATCGTAAAGATGAGTAATCGCTTCCTCCGGACGCGAGATGGACGACGGCCTCCGCTTGTTGTCGAGCAGCGCGATTCCCGGTCTCGCGCATTTTCGATTCGAGAGAATTGTATCCCTTCACGATTCCTGGCGCAGCCACGACCGAAACGATCGTGGCTGAAAATCATCCGCCAAAGCTCACACTGCGATCGGCTACGCTATTAACAATCGGCTAACGGATTCAGTAATCCCGTATCCTTGCGAATATATGTTCCCAACGAAAAAAAACATAATCGCGCTTCCCGTCCCGCAATGCGGAGTTCCGTCTTGCTCGCAGTCCTTTTAATATGTTTTACACGCTGATCGTTCCACTAGATTAAAGAAGTTACACACAGTCGACCTCAAGATATTTTAAACCTTTGCCTTCTCAAATAAATTTATACAAAACTATTACTTGGACAGTTAACTCATTTTTATGCAACACTACACGGAAAGAACGACTAAGGTTGAGACAACTAAAATAACAATGTTGCCGTATGAATTGTTGGGGCATCTACATTGTTTTGTGTAGTGCGTTTATATATGTTTGTCTCAACATTCACTATGTTTGCTGTACAAATGCATATAGTTGCTTTCACATCAATATGTGAATGCGACAACCACAGACGTGGCTGTACCAAATATTACTATTATTGTGGTTGTGGCAACCGTAATTATGCATCTGATAACCTTATCGTTTTTTCGGTGTAATTACGCATTTGATCATTTCATTGCCAGACAATATTGCGCTTCCTCGCAGACATATCGCGAACGACAATGTATTTCACGTGCAGGTACTGTTAGACCAATAAACATGTATTTAGTATCGATATTTTTCTACGCGCATCTAGGAGAAGTCCCTCCTCTTCCCTTTAACGGTGGTGCATTCGTTACGGTACCGCAATGTTTTGTGCACTCTTATATGACTCGTAAGTATACGGATTATGTGTTACGTTCAGGCGGGGCGTCGACGCCCTTGAACAATAAACCGTGTCTTTTTTTCTCCCACTTCTGCTACCTCGCCCCGGTTCCTCGTTTTCTCCGCTGGCATCGCTATCATTCTTTGTTATCCGTCATACATTACGTACGAAAGAGGCGAGGGAGTTTTTGCCGTGTGTCCCGCGCCTGAGCGAAAAAAAGGCCGTCGGAGGCATCGCGCTCCGCCCGTATTGCGAATTAACGAACACCGTTAATTCTCTCGGGCGCTACGGAGGAGCCCCGCGCCGGTTATCGGCAACGTTCCACCATACGCTTAATCTTTGGACCAGCCGGGCACGTAATCCATCATTATAACTAACCATCCATGGGATCTACCGGATATCGCCGTATCCGGTATTTAGAAACACCGCAAGCTGATTAGTAATCCAAAGATTTATAAATCATAATTAATTAACCCATGTGTAAGAAAGCGGCAGTTAATAATCGAGCTTGATTTTATTTAATCTGTGAGATTCGGCGAGTTAGAATCTCGGTGAAGACAAAAAAATTCATTATATGCACTAATTAGTTGTATATACCCACGCTGACGTAATATCTCCGTTTACAAGAGAGAGCTCTCTGCGCAGAAAAGATGTGCAAAAAAATGCACGCAAAAACGTTTGTTTCTCCTTATCCGTACGACTCAACGTTTCAATCGCCAGCGATCTTACACGCCTATCCTTTCCGTGGGACTACGATCGCGGCAGCAATGATCCCGGAGGAAGGCACGCTATGCCATTCGCGCGTTGTTTCCACGACGGCAAAAATGCGGAGCGGGAAGACGGGCGGCGGCGGTGCGGCGGCGCGGAGAAAAGAAAGAGCGTCTTCCGCGTCGGAAGAGGATTAATATATTCTCGGTGTAATTTTCAATATTTCAGCGACCAGGATCGGCGCGGATGCATTAATCTCGGGTCGGTGCATTGTTGCCCCGGGGTATCGCGGGGCAGAGACCCCCAACTCCTAGGCGTGCCGCGACTTTTCCAAGCCGCTAAGCAGCCCCGCGCGGCCGGAATGATCGATTCGCCAAAAGGGAAAAAAGCCACCTGCATTACTCATGCCCGTGTGCATCGGCGGCGGTCGGCGCGATGTGTGCTTATGTGTGTGCAAGTGTATGCACGTGCACACACACGCGCGCGCATACAATAGCGCGTGCAACGCGTGCGTGCGTACGTGCGTATGCCGACGTATGGTTCCGGGCAAAGGTGCATCGACCCCCACCTGTCCCCTCGGCTTACCGCTCAGGGATTTTAATTGCAGACCTCTAGCGTTTTTCTAACGCCGGTAGGAAGCGAATTACAATCGCAAAAAGGCAAGCCGCGTCGACGCCGGTGCTGCACAGCGGTGCGTGAGCGCGTGCGTGTGTACGTGCGTCCCGTGCTATTGCATGGATATGCGTTAGCGGCTGTGCACGCGGCGGCGATGACGCGAGAACTTCACAATTAATTCCCCGAGCGCGGAAAATGGTTTCTCTACGATCTTCTTTTTAATCGTCGACTGATGTAACGTGAAAGATCGCGTAAATAGAATTCCGAGAGTAGAGACTAAAAAGTAAGCGAGGCAGAAAATATATCTCTCAAAGAAAAATGTTAGTTAAAATGTTGTAGCGTATCTAGGAAGCCGTGAAAGAAAAAAAAACATAATTATAGGAGTAAATTAGCAATTCTGTAATTACAATAAACGATCACAGACTTCCTCGTTAAAAATTCGAAGCGTGTCACTTAATTCAATTACGTCTATGAGTTCCAACTGCAGCTTTGATTATTAACACTTAAGATAGGGACTGATTAACGCGCACAGCGCAAGTAATTTTATATATATGCATATATATTTACTCTATGAACAGCTAGGCAAATATTTTCATGTATCTTCTTATTGGGTTAAGCAGGCTATTAGACATGCACGCTGACGGGCTAATTCGGCGACAGCTTACCTACGTACGTAGTTACGACGTGATGCAATGCGAACGATCCGACGGACGGCAGGAAGAGAGCATTACCATCTAGAAATAAGCGCGATAATCAGCATGGCAGGATGCTTAGAAAATAACGGGGCACTAATGAGACGCGCAGAGTCCCTTCTTACCCACATGAGCCGTAAATATGTGGGCCGCGTGTATGTGCATGCAGCCTCTCTCTATCTCTCTTTCTATCACTCCTTCCCTCCCGTGTTCCCCCTCGTTTACATATACACACACATGATACATCTGATTTGTTCTGAATCACTCGCGGCCGCGGCGCTTCGCGTGGCTATTCACACTTCCGCGCGAGACACGGAGCTACGGCCTCGTCGAATAATAAAGTTATACGCGCGGGCATCATCTAATGTAATGCGGCATTACCATCCCAGAACGAACGACCTCGCGAGCAAGCGAGCACGAGCGGCGTTCGCGAGTTCGTACCGCATGCGTATCGCGGAACGCGATCTCGGCAAGGTCGTTGCGTGTTTTATTCGGAAATTTTTATCCTGGGAAAGTCGCTAAATTGTTCCGCGCTATTTTACCGTTCAAGCCAATCATCTAATTAGTGCTTTAGCGTCGAGTCACGCAGGATCCTACGGGTTCTCCTGCAATTTTCGCTTACGAAGCAAATTGGTGTCTTGATGAATATCCAATTAACCAGCTCGAAATTTTATTTTTCCACATTAAAGTAATTCAAACTTTTTTCTTCATTAAACAAATTTTTTTTCTTGATTAAAAATTTTATAAAAGTGAATGCTCGTAATTTATTAAATACTGTGGCTTTTTTTATTAAGAGAAAAGAGAAACGAAGAAAAAGAATTTACGGAATTAGCTCAATGAAATTATTTTCATCGATATCATTTGGTAATTGTTTAGATAAATATAAATTCGCGACGATTAAAATCAAAGGAAGATTCTGACATTCTCAATTTTAATTAAATGTTAAGCTGTACGAGAAGATATTATTATTGAGATGAGATGATTTAATAATAACGTAAGAGTGATAGATGCCTAACGATCGTTACTGATCATTCTCAAATAACCGAAAGGAAAATCATATATAAAGGAATATATCATTTCCTAGAAGATATGCTACGATATAACGGTAATAGAGTCCTCGCAAATTCTATAGGAATCCTATAAACCCGATGATGATTCTTCCTGACCGCTACCGCTAATGGTTGCCTTCGCGATGCTACAGTCCGATTGTCCACCGTATTTCTCGAACATCTCGAGCATGCAACAATAAAATGATGCGTGCTCGTTCAAGCGGAACAAAGCTAATTTATGTGCCATGGGAAAACGTTTCGAAGTTGAAAACGCAAGTTTTCGACCGCCGCTGTACACTTCTCTTTGTTTTATTGCCACGGAAGAATGCCTTGCAACAGAATCGCTCTCCAGGATCTTCTTAGCGGCGCAAAAACGCCGACTAACGCACATCGATTGGTCACCGAACGACATCGCAGTTACATCGCGACTTAACAGCAATACGGTGTCTGAACTCGGTAGCAATCCTCGTATCTCCCCCGACTCCTCTTTTCTTCCCATCCCCTTTCACCTTTTCCCGACACAAGGTAGTTACTTATCCGAGGTACGTCGATCCCTGAAGGGGCTTCTTTCTTGCGCGCCTTCTCCTCCACCGCTGCATTCGGGCCTAGAGAATTCCGCAATCATTTCAGACGCCAACCGGCCTTCTCTCTCTCTCTCTTTCTCTCGCTTAATACATAGTGCACGTATGTGCGAGACGCCTCCTCATACGAGGATGATACATCACAGGGTTCCTCGCTAAACCGTAAGCATACGTCGTAGGACGTGTATCGCGGTCGTGTGTTGGGGGTCACGTTCACACGAAACTAGACGAGCGTACTTATTAATTCACTAATTCTAATTAATATTAATACCGTGGAACGATTCACCGGCGCCAATAATGCTCGCCGCAAAATTTTACCGACGCCGAGAAGCATCGGTCTCTTCATAGAATAAATTATGCTTTACGATATATTAGGTATTCTAATTATATACTATAATTAATATCGACAGCACAGCTTGTCAATCTTTTCGTTTAATCGAAAGGCCGTTTCCTTTCAAACAAATCAATCTTTTTCTCCGCATAATATATCAAACAAGATAATAATGCAAAACGGTACAAAAAGAAATGTGTTTTCTTTACCTTAACACCATTCGAAGTACCGTTGAAAGTTTCCGCCCGTAATTAACGAGATACCGGGAAACGTGATACGCTTTGAAAGATTGATTGTTAGGGACTCTCCTTCTCGAGCGAAGCGAGAAACGAGCGTGGCCGTACACCGCGGTCAGGAGAACCAGGTAGACTATTACGACGTGACATTCGTTAATTTACGTAAGATTCCAAACGGTTCCCTCTTCGGTAATGGTCTTGTCGGCGTAGCTGTTTTTACGGGGACATATCGATCGGCACTCCCGTTGGCCACACAAAACGCTAAAGCGCTATGCTGGTATACGATAGCATTACTTATTTGTGTACGTAACGGAGCAAATGTCTAAAGCGGGAATGTACCAGCATAACCGTGCACTATTCGCAAAAACAACTAAGAGCATTGAAAACCGTCATAGAATATTTCAATCATTTGAATAAATCATATTCATCTGACAATGCACTATCTTCTCCCTTAAATAAATAAAGTTGAGCCAATCGTCGTGATCATTATATACGTCATGCATAGCGTGGGATCGCGTGACTGGAAATCTAAGATCCAAATTTGCATCTGTGGTCGATTTACAATTAATATCGTCGACCTCTCTACCTCGACGGGTCACAGAACGCTCGTTTAGCTGCTCGGCCCGTTATGCGGAACGAGCAAAACGTGACAGCGTCACTCATCGTCAGTGGACTGCCAATCGGACTGCCCCGTAATGTAAGTCGCGCGTTACCTTCATTTGGTCACGGAGAGGATGGCATTAGAGCATTTTCACACGAACTACTGTGCCACTAAAAGACCGGTGTGAGTAAATTACATAATTGTATCTTAGAAGGCGTATCTACGCACACAAGAAGACTATACGTCTAGGTATTTAAAATACCAAACAGCTTTTTTAAATAGCGGTATCTGGGATTCCACTGCACCAACATTAACATATTTTTACATACCGACTTTAACGCATTTTTTTCGAAAAAAAGTATTTAGGGAGGAATGAAAATGTCGGGTTCGAGAAATACCAAATATTTTTAATTTAATTATGTTCTTTACGGAGAACTCCATCTTATGTTTAATTGCATACGTAATTTAGATGGATTCCACCGAAAAGGTCGGCAATAACGGTTGCATTTATGCACACGAACGTATCTTTTTACTTCTCAGAAATTGATATGTGACTGAAATCCGTAAAGTTGATCCATATGAATTCGTGTTCCAAGCGGCAGGTTCTTGACTGGTCTCATATGAATCATCAATTAACATAAAAGGAAAAAAATACTTTTAGACATATGCTTCTTGAAGAACGTTTCGACGGCGGCTCAGCATGAATCTTATGAATGAACTGCCACAACAAAAAACTATTTTTTTATCCTGTCATTAAGTCGTAATATGAAGTAATCAAAAAATCAAGAAGCGTATAGATTTGGAAGAAATACTGAAGAAATGTAATTAATCAACTATAAACAGAAGAAAATTACTTTAAATTTTTAAAAATCGTAATTAATCATAAATAATAAATAATTTTATATTACGTTTTATACTGTCCAAATAAGAAAGAATCTTCAATTTTCTTTCACTCATAATTTATTACGATCGATTAAAGATAACAAGAAACTCTCGACGTTTAAATGCAGCGGACTTCCAACTTAACGTTACGATTAATAGCGCTATCCACAGAATGGACCATGTATCTGTACATCACTGATCATCATCAGTGGAACAAGTCGCCATCTCTAATTCCCCTGGAAGGGTCTTAAAAGATTAACATGAGACGGCTGCGCGGGCTGTCTAGTGGAATCGTTCACTGGAAATATCGGGAGAAAAGAAATTGGCCGCTGAGAGAGCTTCGGATCACAGAAATATTTAGGAAGAAAAAGCAAAGCAAGAGAGGTCGGAGAGATGAGCAGTGCGGAAGATGATAGAGGAGAGGACGAAGAGAGTCGGACAGCGCGAAAACCGCGACGAAGGCGGGTGTCGTCCCAGTGTACACATAACGCGTATTAATGTGCGTTGAGACGCGGAGGAACGACGTGGCAGGCCTACGGGTATAGGATGACACTTGGCGAAGACCCTCGATCGCCTCGGTCAGGCATCATCTCGTCCCCCCCTCTGCGACCACCCTTCCCTTTGCCCTCCCACTTCCTCGTCATTCTGCCCCCGCCAGTCATTGGGCCCCGACCGAGAAGGTACCGTCGACCGGACTCGGGGCCCCTCGTGCGCCTCCGTCGGCGCTCGTTCGCGCTCGGTTCGACCTTGAACGGGCCCTGTATGGTCTATGCCACTGACACGGACCAAGGACGGGGAGGCCCCACGGTTGGGTACCGACGTGCTGTTGTCCCGAAACGCGGTCGTGGAACTCCGGAGCGGCGCGCTGGAAAGTGTTCGAGCCCGATGGCAAACTCTTTTTCGTGCTTCGTGCCTTCCCTTCATGCCTGCCATTGGCGTAGGGTGGTCGGAAAGTACGAATGTACCTTTAATTCGCGCGAATCGCGAATTGGCCGGTGGAAATACGGCAGACTTTCTATTCACTTGAGCTTATCTGAAATAAATGTTTTTACGTAATAGTCTAATGTTTCGATAGCATAGTTAGACCATTAACTGTATACTGATTATATCTTTCATTCTTAGACAGAGTTGCATAAATTTCATATTGTTTTAAGATTGCAATATAAATTACATCAATCACGAGAGACATCAGACAGAGAGAGAGAGAGAGAGAGAGAGAGAGAAAATCGCAAATTATTTAAGAAATTAAAAAATCTACAATGCATGTTAATCATTAATAAAAAATTTTAGTATCTAAATATTATAGACATTTGTGTGGAAATCCAGGTTAATACATTTGTTAGATATAAGTTGTTCTTTTCGAACTTGCAGAGACATATATTAAACGGTATATTAAGAATTTGCAAAGGTATATTAAGAGAAGTATATTATCTTTCGAATAGTCATCGATGAGAGAAGTCGGGATATAGAAGCAAACCAGCAGGAGAATGCACAAAGCGGATCATCCTGAATTCACGCCACATGAATAATAAAAAGGGCGCAACGATTTCGAATAGGCAAGTATGTTCGAAAGCAAAATCCTCGTTGCAAAATATATTTAATAGAAAAGAACGGCAATCTCGGATTTTCTGCTGCAAGAGGTTAGCCTTGGGATGGACTCTAGAATGTACAATGCCGTTGATTCCGAGAGAAAGAGAAAGAGAGAGAGAGAGAGAGAGAGAAAGAAAGATTGAAATTCAATATAGTCGCGAGCAACGAGTTATACATGTGAGAATACGAGTACAAATAAAATGTACGCGTGCAAGCGTCTTGTGGCAGTAGCTTGACACATACTGCAGACCTCTTATAATCCAATATTGAATTGAATGTTTCTATTGAGTAGCGCATGAAAAATCCTGGAAATAAACAGTCTTGGAATAAACATGTAACGGTTGCTCTTATCTTTTATCCTTCGCATCTCTCGCAATATTGTTTATACTTTTAGCAATCGCAGCCATTTGCTTATGAATGCAACGGGATTTATTCCAATTGAAAATACTTTGTACCTAACTACTATCCCACTTTGCATACGGATTAATCCCGACTCCTATATGAGAACCGAAATATCATCGTGAACCTCCTCGTGTCTTCTCTCACGAATGCTGCGCCGAGCATGGAGTACGTGGTAGCACGAAGCCGCGAACGCGAACGCGAAGTAAAGTGCAGCAACGAAGTAGCAATGATAGAGTGCCGGTACTGGTATCGGCGTGGGTACAAGTATAAGTACAAGTACTAGTAACGCCGCGAAGCCTGCAGTCGCGGATCGTTTCGAGGCACTGCCGTTGCGTGCGATGCATCCTGGTTATTGCGAAAGGGTCAGGGATCGTGTCGAGAGGCCAAGAAAGACGGTACTCCCGGGGCCGATCTCTTGATGGGATCCACGATGCAGATCGGCTAATGCAACGCGAAAATGCGAAACTAGTAATAGACGTTGGTTCTCCTATTCGTTTCGGCCTTTTTCCCTTTCGCTTTTTCTTCCTACTCGAATCGATAGCGCGCGAAGATGGAATATCGTGGAAATAAGAAATTAATGTTATGTTTATACGAGAGAGCGTTTCCCTGTAAATCTACAAACATTCTTTTGGAGAGAGGCAGGATATAATAATGACATAATGGCGGAAGATTAAAAACAACTCTTCGCGATACGCAAATTTTTTCGCCACGCCTATGGCAAGACCCAAAGCGCCGTCTGCACTAAACCACCAGAGCTACTCGTTGGGCCTCAGCAGGACCATCTCGTGTCCACGTATAAAAAAAAAACGCGACGAGAGAAGAGAAGGGTTCTGGGCGTTGGCCCTAAATCTAACAAAGTACTCGTCCGTCTCGTAGGACGAGGAGCATAATACGTCTCGTGTGAGCTGCGAACCTTTTTTTGTTCCTCCCATATCCTGCTTTCGTTAGTATTATCTTCCATTCGCATAGTACAAGGACGGACGGTCTGGTTTTTGAAATACAGTCATCACATGTATCGTTTATAATAACACATCATTCACATTGAAAACGATAGAAATCATAAAAATACAATGTTTCATTTCAAGTGGAATTTATATGTAATATGCTCGCGGAAGTACTTGGATATTTTGTTACTTTATTTCATTATAATCATCTTATAATGAAATAGTCTTTTAAAACAGAGAATCTATAAGTAATTCTGACATTTGTGATAAATAATTCTGAGAAAATAAAATATAGAGTTAATATTTAACATTGAATATTCGTAATCTTCGCTGTAAAAAGAAGTATTATTCATATACATTAATCTATGAAACTATTTGGAAAGAACATATTGTTGGGCTTCTGCAAATATGTTTTTGAACGCGGCTGATTAAGAGATCCAACTACCGGTTCCACGAAAAATAGTTCGAAATAATATTTTAATATATAAATATTAATGATCCCGATCATTTTGTAAGCTCGTTCCTCGATTTATGCAAATTCGCGGGCTTTTGTTGGTCGACGTTAACTACTCTGTCGGGAGAGATTCCTCGAATCATCGGATGCAGACGGAACGTAGGCCGCTCTCACAATGTAGCGTCCATCCCGGCACGATGTAGAGGAGGGAGGATCGCGATTCACCTTTGGCGACTTTTTTCCGTCAGTGCAGCAACCCCGAGGTTCGAGGTTCCTTTGCTGCTCGTTTTCGCCTCGGCGCGGATCTTAAGGATCCACCACGACGACGACGACGACGACGACGATAACGATGGCGGCGGCGGCGACGATGATGACGGCGGAAAGAGGCTCGAAGGGAACGAACCGACGAGACCAGCCTGGAGTGAAATTTCGCTCGAATAAGTACACCTGACAGAACCCTTTCCGAGGAAAGGAACACCGCGCGCGTACACCTCATCCTTTAACAACGAGAGACAACGGGGCTTCTTAACATGACACCTTGACGTTACGAGAATAATTATCTTGATTAAGAAATACCGGACTCGTGACATAGTAATAAGAGTAAAAAGCCAGCGACCGTACGGTCGAGAAGGGCCCTCTTCTTGCGTCAGCTGGCCGTTTGTGCAAACGAAGATCGACTCATTATAAAGCCCGTGCGCGCTGTGGACTAACGTAACCACGATGCTCGGGCCGCTAAGCCGGTCGTACATACACCGCGCGCGGGATCGAGCAACGAGCAAACACGTTTCCTACAATGTAAAACGCAAACGTATCAACGGATGCGTGCAAACACGGATGCGTATGTGCGTGCACGCTCGCGTGAATTCAGCCTCGCCGTCGGTGCGGTGCATCAAAGGAGGATTTGCGTACGGCGTAAGCCGGAGGTACAGGCTGACCTGTTATCGCCGGTGTAATTGTAAAGGGAATAATTCCACACCGGCGAGGCAGTAAGACGGGAAGCTCGCGAAATTCGAGTACGAGCCTTCAGGCATCGATCGAAGATAGCGACTTATGCACTCGGATGCGCGAAAAGCATAATGATTAGAGTCTCCGGAGATGTTTTACTGAATGTGATGATTAATGAACCGGCCTCTCTTTTCTCCAACAACAGATTTGAAGGGAACACAACTCTCCCTTTAATGTCTAAATTAAAACATTCTAGAAGGGAGATTTGAAGATATTTATGAAAATTATATATTATAATTACATAAAATTAACTTCTCATATTGAGAAAAGTAGCATGTTACAAAATTATTTTAACAATGTTTAGCTTCAAAAAAGAAGAAAAAATTGCATGGAGCTACAACGCTAGCGTCTCCTTTGCGTTATACGAGGGTCGCGGATAATCATTATAATCAAAACGCACGCCGATCTTTCGCAATCGATGAAGTCATCAATTCACGAAAGTATTCAAAGTGTTATATTCCCGCGCGTCAGTCTAACGAGGAGGCTCGTCTGCTCGTTTCGCCGCTTGCGTGCCACGAGAAAATTCAACCGTGGCCTCAGAGCCCGCCCGTCAGCGTCATCCTACACGGGAGAAAGAAAAAAGGACGAGCCACGTATGGCTCATACGCGGGAATCGCGCAAGGTCGAAATATCCCGCGCACATCCTGCCTTTTTCCACGCGGTTCGCGGTAGAACCGCAGGAATCCCGTGAAGAAATCAGAAACAACGACGGACGGAGACGGAGCGCGATACGAGAACAAGGGAAAGAGAGGGAGGGAGAGAGAGAGTTAGGAAAAAGACCCGCTCATCAGAAGCAATAATACGAGGGAGCCTGAGTAATAGCAAGGGTACAATATTGTACGTTCCTAGCAGCTTATAATCGGAATGGAAATGCGGATCTTGCGGACGGGATACTCTCCCTTTAGACGAGGACCGGAATTCCTAAGGAAGAGCGACCGGCTCGCCTTGGCTCGATAATTAATATTATTTCACGACGATGTCCGCTTCTTTCAAACGCCGCCCTCTTCGTCATGCCTTACCTATAATATTGACTAGACACGCCGCGATATATTTAAGTTACGACGATAACCGCTTCGCACGAATCAAATAAAATATAGAAGTGTACAAGATGAGCTGTAGTTAATCTTTGATAGCGGGATTCACATGATGTTACGCCGAGGATTAAAATATCACGATCGTTTTTGCGTGGCATATTAAATTTATGCTAATAATAACTTTCAAGTTTTAAGTGCATGTGACACGTTTGCGAATTTACGAAGATTGCTGAAAGACACGCATGTACATTATTACGCGTACATTAACTTATATAATTAAATTGAGTTAAATATATTAAACACTATATATATTAAATACTATATAAAAATAAATAAAACAATATTTAACAATAAAATATATATGCATCTACTTTATAATTTTCTAATTTGCAATGTTCATAAATCATTATGTCATCTTACGATGATAATCTTACAAAAACATAGTTTTGCTTAAATTTATGCTAGACTAATGCACTTCATTTCATAGACTGTTTTTTATTTCTTCCACATTTATAATCTGAAGAAATAAGTTTGAATGTAAAAACTTGAATCTCGTAAGAAATCTGGATGTAAGACTAGTTAATACCGTACGATTGATTTTATTTTATTAATATTTACATTTAGCAATGCTGTGACACCGGTATTACTTCATAACAACGAGTTCAATGCCTTCTTATTTTTAATCTGCACAACGTGTCACCGGCTGATGTCAATACCGAATAATATTTTCATTAACATAACGATATGCAAATAAGTACGAATGCTTGCTCATTTGCATTAGAATTTGCATTAAAATTAATGTATTGAAATTAACATAGCATTAATGTAAAATGATAAAAGTGTCAAGATTTTGCACTTGACTAAAACATTTTCTTTCTTTAGATGTCACGCCTATTCTTCTTTTTTAAGTAGAGGAATGTGATTATGAGTTGAGTACTATGACACCCGCGTCTGAGAATTTTATCCTTTCATGGTTCGTATAATATAGCGATTTCTTTACTTGTCGTGTTAACTGGATATCTGAATAAGTATTATTATTGTAAGACATATTTGTAAAATTAGGTTCTGGTATTTAACCCTATTACTTAAATCCATTTTCTTTTTTAAAATAATGATGATTTTATAAATATTATTCCTAACATTTTTATCTCTTATCATTTTGCCAATTTTTGTTTCATGTTGAAATATGTATGTATAAAATATAATTTATATAAGATATATCTTGAAGCATAAAGCTACATTGCTGAACGTGATTTTTCTACCTCAATAAACATTATTGGGATTAACAGGATCGCGTTAAATGTCTCGTGTAACGAGAAGCGATAGGAGGGCGTGTTACATTTACGTCTCGGATGGTCTCTGTTTCTCCTCGGACATGCCAACGTCGCGCGCGCGCACGATTGCACTCGTTTATAATCAAAATGGAAATGCAGACCGGCGAGTAAACAAGAAAACGAGGTTTGAAATCAATGAAATCGTGCGGCGGCAAAAAGTTTCGCGCAAATTGAGGCGACGATTTCTCTCAGTTGGGATTAGACTCGTTTGTGTTTTTCTATTTATCGCCGGTAACGGGCGCGAAGCGACGAGAGATTACGGAAGACGTAACGAGATACGACGATGCCGCGACGCTTTAGCTTTGTGCAAGCTTATAATCAGAATGCAAATACAGAGCCCGAGGATGTATCAACTTCCGCCTGACAGCTAAACCGTTAAAGGCGCGCCTAATTGGCGTGATCTCTCATTTATGCCAGGCCCTTTGAACGCGACCGACTCCCGTTCGACATTCTACGATACCGCGAGCTTTCTACATTTTTGAACTCCGAGAACAATATAATTTTTAATAGCATAATCTCAAAAACATATACAATCTGATTGTTCGATTCTTGATCGCCTTTTTATAATTGCTACACGTTATCGCCCTAGTTAGAGATTCAATTTACTGCTAAAAGAAGTATATGCAAACTGGAAGTACCAGCCGATAAATAATGTATAAATTTGAAGTAATCTAGGTTCGCTCTCTCGTTCTAAATTTTTCTTCTTTGTCATTTTTCTCTCTGGCCGTGCCTTCTTCGTCATACGGGATTGCGTGACTACCAAGGGAGCGTAGCACCTATATACGTCGTGATTAGCATCCTACTTGTAATTTCTACGCGATATCTCTTGCGCAGATGTACTTCAATTTGCCGAGTCCCCCCATTTGTCCCAATTACCATCGAAATCCGTAATCGTCGCATGCGTGCGCTACGGCGGAAAAATCGCCGGAAGCCGCGCATTACGGAACGCGCGCGTACACTTTCTTTTCGTCTCCGTCTTCGTCACGTACGACGGCCGACTCAATCAATCAATCGTTCCAGAACCGTGTGCAGAACCGCATTCATTTCCGCGGAAACACGCCTCTCGAAAGTGGCTCTACGCCACGGCACGCCACGATTTAAGCGTTTTCGTCTCGTTTTGCCGCGTAATTTAGAATCTAATTAAGAATCACCTCGGTCGGCGGAGTTGCGTGTGCGCGCCCGCGCGCACACGCACAATTTTATGCATGCCCGCGTGTACGCGTGCGGAGCCGAACGAGAGAGGCATAAATCTCACGTGGAACGAGCATTAACTGCGAAACGCGCTCTCCGCGAGTTTGTAATTATAATATGCGCGAATGCGAGGTACTCACGCTCGATACACGTTCTACTCACTTGTTGACTTTGGGCACCGGTGGCTCGGTTCTGCAACAGAGAGAAAAATATACGCGTGACGATAATGCCATTACGACAGATCCCGCGCGGCTATGATTAAGCGATCATCATCCGCGATTCGCACCTCGTGTTTTGCATGACACATTACCATCAGGAGCAAAACGCAAAGCTAAAAACGTGCAACAACAAACTGCGGCGTAAATTATGGTAATAACATACCTGATATGCTTATACGCACTAATACATGGGGCAAGCGCAGTTTCAGGCATAATGAATCTGTCAGTGTGCACCGCAATTAACGATTTCTTTAAAAATCGAGCAGATAAAATCTGCATAACAGTAATGATTTTTTATTCGCCACTAGCGACTCTGCATCAGTACGCAATATTTCGCTTGCAACATCTGCTCGCAACGCAGACGATAGTTTGCTAATCTCGGTAATAATAACCGTAAATTAGCCAAATCTGGACTTTAATTGTTTATTCGGATTTCTAACTGTGCATAAATAATCGTAAATAACTCTGGATCTGGCAACTGCTCTGAGGGTTAAACGTAAATCGTCTGTAAAAGAAGAAAATCAAATCAAGCATGTAGCTCACGCAATCCATCCGGCGCGATTGCATTTCGCATTCGTCGCGTGAACAGAACGTCGCACTTTTTCCCGGGGAAAAACGTCGTTTGCGATTGACGGGGAGAAAGAAAAGCGTCCGTGTCGCGCAAGCAGATGTACGCGCCGCATCGCGAAAGAAAAATAAAGACTGGACAGCCTTCGGTTATTCTCGCTGCTTAGACGACTCCTTTTGAATCCTGCATAGCTAATTTGAATAATTTCCTAGTTTACAGGAGGAGCACGGCCGGATCTGGCGTCGTATCTAGCACGTAAACGTACTGCCGTCCCATCAGTCTGGCCGACGCATCGGCGGCTCGCGCGACGCGTACACGAGCATTTTACACGGCATTTCGTCACGTTAACTCGAATTAAAATTCCTCGCACGACGGATAATACGACGGAGAAAACATTGTTTTCGTCACACTTGATCTCTCTTCTCCGCCCTCCCGCTCTATCTCACTCTCTCTCCACCCCTCTTCCTCTCCCTCTCGTGCGAGTTGAAGATTTATGAGCGTAATGACATCGTACATCAGTCGGAAGCAAGGCCTCTGAGCGAAACTTGATTAACCCATTACGTTGCGTTATATGGAGCAGCTACTTTATAATCGCGCAAGATGAAGAGAGTCGATAAGTCGAATATCATGAGAATATCATGACGGTCGGTCTCGCCGTTACGTTAAACTCCTGGAAACGTATTGCCTGTGGCATATTACTGTAATATCCTCCATAGTCTACAACATTGATGTACAAAATGATCAGGATAGACGTGTTATTTTACTTGTTATTTTAATATAGATTTAATGTAATTTTTTCCTTAACACAAAGCAGTCAAGATAAAGCTTCAAAGCAATCGGAAATGAAAAGATTTGGCTAATTAAGTATTGCAATAAAGATAAATAACAGAATCTTCTTCTTCGTTTAATTTTTCAATTAAATCATTAAATTTTACCTTATAGCAGAATTCTAATCTAAAATGTAGTAATTAACTTTAAATGTCATAGATCATGAGCATAGAAAAATGGCATAAAAGTGACATAAAATTTTTTTAAAGAAAACGTCAACTTTGCAACAAGAAATATAATTTAGCTGGAATCCTGGTTTATCAAAACAGTTTCCTTCATAAATTTCGTTAAAAACGTAGTCTCAGATCTCTCCGGAGGATGCACCGGTCTACGACAATGAATCTCTGCAAGCGAAATAATTCTGGCGATCGTGCGCGGCTGCGAAATAATTCATTCGGCGTTTCCGCAACGGGCGGATCGTGTGTGTTGCGGTGTGCATAGCAGGCTGATATCTCGTCTCTCGTCTGGGTACTGTGTGCGAACCCTGACCGTACGTGGCAGATAACGTATGGGCTTTCGTGGATTTTCCTGTTTCTGCCGGCGGAGATAAGGAAGGAAACAGGAAACGATGGCGCCGAGGACGTTGCACGTGAGGTACATGCCCGATGAAAGCGAGCCGTTTTATCGCGGCGCAAAGGGAAATGAGTCGTTAAAACAGCGATCATTTTTCAGGTCTCGTCCTGCATCGCCACTCGACCGTTCGACGTTGCGTCTAGTCGGATGTGACAATCGCCGAAAACAAGATTATACCCGCATTACAGAGTGTTTACTCAAATCATGAAAAAAAATTTCCCTAAGAATTCCTGGATTTTCCAGGTATTTTTACTAAAAATTCCAGGTAAGATTAGAGAATTTTTTCATTCAATTTTGAAATAAATTTTTTTATTATAAACCTTATTTAATGTTTCTTCCTCTTATAGTCTTCCACACTATAATATAGTAACAGTGAATTCTTTTCTGTATTGTCTTCTACGGATACTCTGATTTTTAAATAAAAGCTCGCGAATCACACGAGAATGTATGTGAATATATGCGCATATGTATGCCAAATGTATTGTTAACCAATTGTCGACATTGTGCATTAACAAAAAAAAATAATTTAAAAAAGATTTTTTTCAGAAACAGAATTTAAATTTAAAAGTAAAATTTCAAAAATTTCCCTGAGTGCTAATAAAATTCCATGAAAATTCCCTGAGTTCAAGAGTAAAAAAGAAATCCTCTAAAAATTCCAGGTTTTCCAGGTTTCTCCAGGTAGTAAACACCCTGTATTATTGCATTACCATCGTTTTTAATTTTACCAAACAACATTAACACGATTGGACGTATTTTTGCGGTTTTCAAATGTCAAGTTTTCATATCATTAAAAATGTATAATGTTTTATTCTTTTTAGCAACATTGTACGTACGTCTCATTGTCAGTGCCTGAGTGAGAATGATAAGATACCTTCGCCATCTGTTTCCGTCCGGAGTATACCCGGTGGGGCGAACTCGTCGCTGCGCCCGGCACGCCGCGGGAACAGCGTTTCGCGATGCGTATTCCGGTGCGTGTACGCACGGAGGAACGAGCGCACGGTGCGTATAGCCACATCCGTACGCGGGCGTACATCGAGCACGCGGGAATAGCCGCGGGTAGAAGAGAGAGAGAGCGAGAGAACCGACCGGCGACGCGCTCGGTAAGCTACGACGAAGGTTATCTCACGGCGCGGATCTAAACGTTTTACCGTGTACGTAACTACTACCACGCTCTCGCATCGGAGTACATTGTCATTTTATGGACAGATAGGCCCGCCTCGCTGCGCGCGCCCAACGAGCAACGACGAGCAGACGCGTACAATTTACGCGTCTAATTGCGCCGCTATCAATTTCGCTCGCCAAGTGAGACATTAAGTCGCGATTCGCTAACGAGAAGCCGTCGCGCATGCTCGTTTTCCCCCTTTTTTCCACTCTTATTCTCGCGGGGGATTTCCCTGCAAATTGTCCGAGGAACGTAAGAGGCTGTAATTTCAAAATAAAATCATTTAAATAAGACATGCTTTTAACGATAGAGGAGAAGGTGGTAATATGGAATCCGCAGATTTTATGGAACCTCCCAATATCTTAATATGATTTATGGCCATTTCTACCAATGCAGATTAACTTTAATCTCAGTTTAATTTACTCTTCATCTTTTTCTAGTTCTAAGAATTAGAAAAAGATAAAGAGTAAGTTAAACTGAGATTAAAGTTAATCTGCATTGGTAGAAATGGCCATTAGTTGCACTCTATGAGTGACAACTGAAACTTGTACATTAGGTTGCCCTTTGAGCCGTCAGAGCGTTACAGTCATTAGTTTTGCTTGGCGACGGAATAATTAAAACAGTCGATTTCCGAACGTTTGCAAGGTATGTAAAACTTCATTTATTTCTAAGTATTCACAAATAAAAGACAACATTCAAAGTCAGACACGTTATGTATATAGTATAACCTAACTTTTCCGCGTATTTTAGAATATTTAGTTTTTTGCGTTTTGCTGTAGCCACTATTGTTGTTCAAGATGACGATGTTTAGAGGGTCCATATTACCAGTACATTACAACATACCATCCAATTGCTCACTTTGCGATAATCTTTAAGCAGCTTTTTTGTAAGTGGAAAATCATTAATTGGATGTTAGAAATGGGTTACCAATAGAGTAAAGAATCTAAGCATACCAAGAATAAAAGAATTGAGCTTATAATTTACAAGAAATCGTTAAAAAAACAAAGTGGGGTTCCATATTACCACCTTCTCCTCTACTCTCTATTTTTTCTCTTTTATTTTTCATCCTCAATTCATATATACTCTTTAAATTTCTTGGAGTGAAATCTCACTCCAAAGAGTGAAAATACTGCTACTTCGAAATTTGAGTGGCAGTATTTTCACTCGCATGGAGTGAATTTTCACTCAATTCACTCGAAAAAATTTAGAGAGTGCACGATGTATCTTTT
>NJRP01000007.1:256062-385255 GCA_003063835.1 Aphaenogaster floridana
GTTGATCTCGAACCTAGTTACCCCGATTATCGAACCATTCCTGAATCAGATCCTCGTTACGAAACATACAGATTCCGTTACCTAACCAGAGAATAATTACTCAACCCTTTGTCCAAATCCCGGGTAAAGCACTTAAATGTGTTGACCCAAAAACGGACGACTTACGCACGTACATTTCGACGTGACACTTTTTTATCATTTTAATGACGATTCTTTTTATCGAAAATTGCATGTTTGTAAATCACAATTAAAAAACTAAAAGAAATAAAATAAGAGAAATCGGGCTATTAATATAACTGTAATAGTCCGACGAACTTATTAGGAAATGTTTTCGGTGTGTAACGTTCTCTAGTTCGACTGAAAACTTTCAAATTAGTTGGTCACGCAGCTGTTCCGATCTACACTTTAATTATCGGTGATTCGACTTCGAGACAAGCATCATTCAGCCTGGAACATTCGCGACAGCCAATATAGTCTGTACAATACTTGTATTGTAGCCTCAAGGCTAAACTATGTATATGCCAGAAGATTCGCGTTTTGGGTTCGCAAAAAGTCCCGTTAGGAGTGACCACGTGAATTCACGCGTCAAGGTCTCAAACGTTCAGTCACCAGCGTTGGTTTCGAGGCTCGATTGTCGCGGGCCGATCGTCGCCGTTAGCATAACATTATACACATGACGCAACCGGCAGCGGGAAGGAAAAGAGACACGGGGCGGACTGGTCGTAAAGAGTAGAAAACGTATGTTGCAGGATTTAATTACATCGTTGTGGGGAAGAGTGATCGCTGGAACTAGCAGTGTCACGCCTTTTAATCCGCGGACACCTCGGTTATTACTTCCCGCGGCTTTTTAAACTTGTCACCGCCAGCTAGCCGCCAGCGGGCGTAAATAATGCGGCTTTCTCCGTTCCGCCGCATTTACTGGCTACCTCTTCAACCCGAACGCCCATTACTGCATTATTTATTAACAGTATACGCGATCTTAACTCACGCACGCCGCCCGAGATCGCCCCGTGACGCCCCTCCCTGTCACGCTCGACACCCGACTTCGCATTGCAAAATTTTCCTTTGGAAGTAAAAAACGCAACAGAAGCAGAAATTTTCATTTTACGCTGTTAATTCCCCTATGGAAACTTTACTCGATGAAATCTTGTGGGAAAATTTAACGTCTGTCACTATTAATATTCTATTATCTTAGATTTGATTATATACTTCTCTAGCAGATAGCATATACCACGCTAATGGATTATCAAAAAGTCGATAATAGATTAAAGATTTATCAATCCCCAAAGCACGAAAGCATTTGTATGTTGAGTAATAATAAAGTGAATGAAGGATAGGGTACATTATCTATGAGCGCTGATTAGATGTCGTAAGAGAATGACTGACATACTTGTACGTAACACGTGCCGTCCATTACACCTATCGCTGCAGCACTCTAATGTTTCGTCGACGGAGATAAAAGTCTGAAAATAATTGGATAAAGGTGATCGCACGTGCCACGTTTTCATAATCCGACCAGGAAAGCGTCGAGCGCTAATTTCACCGAGGACGACAGACGAGAGGTGAGTGAAAACCGGCAATGATGGTTAATGAAGTTTAGTGCGGCGAAAGTGCCGTTAAATAACGCGTTCTTTGTCGTCGTTGCAGAAATTCGCGCAAAAGAGCAGATCATTAATTTCTAAAAAGCAGCGCGCCGCGACGTTAATTCAAATGACATTCATTTAAGCGTGGTCATTGCAATTTTTGATAATCTCCTTGATGAATTTTTAGAGAAAGAAAATTATAGAAAAGAAGTGAAAGGACAGTTTTAAAAAAGAATGAATGTCCTTCACCTCTTTATTCGTAAAGCGAAAGTTCAAGGGATTTTAATTCGGCGGACATTCATTTTGGAAATAAACAGTAAACATATGTAGAATGTAATTATATGAAATAAGTATTAATTATATAAAATATAGGCTGATGGATAAGAATATGTCACTGAAATGTTCGGACCAGTGGCCAATTCGATGATGATGTTATCATTCACTTCGAAATTATTTCAATACTAAGGCCGGTATTTATAGTCCGTTCTTATATTTAAAGCGGTGTCTACAATGAGATTTTAAGTCGTAAGACTTAACATATCGACCAATCACAATCAAAATTGCGGTCTTACTTTTAGAATGCTCAACTGTGATTGGTCGATATGTTAAGTCTTACGACTTAAAATCTCATTGTAGACACCGCTTAAGATCGTCTGAATCTTAAGATGTTATAAACCAATCACAAAGCCGTATTAGCGTCTTGAGATGTCACTTAAAACGATCTTGAAATAAGAACGGACTACGAATACCGGCCTAAGTATCCTAATAAATTTAAACCTCATAAAAAGAATATATTTAACATTATAAACGAAAATAAAACTTTACAATTATTATAAATTAAATTTAAAATTATTATTTTTCATCTTTTTTTGTATCAAGCGCAAAATATAAATTGACTGCTTCGTTCGTCTATTGATAAATCCGCCATTGCAGAATTTTCTCTATTATGCAAAAGAGCTGAATATATCTCGCGAGACACAGGCCGAGAAGAAGGAGCGAGTCCAGGGCCGAGACAGTCCGTACCCCCCTTTCGTTCTGCTTCACGCACTCCCGCGTGGAGAGCAAGGGCGGCAGGACGGAGACGTGGAAGAGGCGGAGGAAGGACGCGGGCGCAGGACGAGGAGAGATTCGCCAGAGAGCACCCGACCTCCACCTTGGTCGCCACGCATCGTGGAATTCGCATTCGGGGAAGAAACTCTTCTCTACCGCACCTCGCCTTACCGCACTCGCTTCAGCGCTCGCTGCTGTTTTGCATTTTACACTGGCGTTGAGATTTGGTCGTTAGATTCGCCGATGCACCACCATTCCGGCCCTCCTCTCACCGGACGCACGGCATCGTCCTCCTCCTTCAGGAACGAAGCGTTACGAACCACGTTCCTCGCGGATAGCTCACAACTTAATTAACTTTTCTTTTTCGAATTTTGTATTTAGTTTACAGCATTGTAATAACATCGACAATATTTTTATGCAATTTATGATGTGATTTATAGCTAGTTAATTTATTTTAAATATGCGTATCTATAATTCTAAAATTTTCCGAATTTTCCTTTAAAAAATTTGTATTTTTCTGCTTCTCAGATGAATATATTTGATTAAACTCGCAGTTTATTTTTCAAATTTTAATATCATATTTAGAGTTATATTTAACAAAAAACTATAAATTAAAATGTACAAACAATAATTATGATAAAATTAAATTTGTATGAAAACTCTTTAGCTTGTTTCTGTTTCCCCTACGGCTTTTCCCTATTATCTCCAGGAAAGGATGCAACGCCCTGACCCCCCGTTGCGCTTTATACCCGCGTAGGACTTTTACTACACGCACGATGCATTCGTAAGTCTCGCACAACAAAAACGCATCGGCCCTGAAAGTGCGTCAAACTCGATGCACCGCAGGGCACGTATGCCACGCGTGGAAAAACTCATGTCCCGGGTTTCCGTCGATATGAATGCTAGAACGAAGAGAGTTGTCGAGCAAGAAAATCCTTCTGTACTTTTTTATCCGATTTTATCCGACGTCTTTCCAATTAAATAAGATTGATAGATTATTATCCTACAAATCTTTAAAAAATTCTGAGAATTCAATTTACTAATACAATTAAATAAGTATATCATTTTTAATCAAGTATTATAAATCAAAATCAAATTAATATATATCGTAAATATCGTAAATATCAAATTTAAGATTAGAAAGACGTAAAAAATACGAAATTATCACGAGTATTCGATAATTGTTATTCTGCAAGACAAGACGCGTAATGACCGAGACGTAAGATAATATACTACAAACCCGCAATCATTTCTCTCATTACCTCTCGCGCGTATTCCATGGCAAACTGTGACGCTGTGACGCGAGCGATTATCCAACATCTCGTCTAAAGAAAATCTCCAGGTGGGTAACCCACTAAACTACAAGGGAGACGGGCATACAACGAGGACAATGGACTCCACGAGAGTCTGTACTCTACGGTGCGACTTGTGACTCGTGCGCGTGCAGGCAATTGCATTGTGGAGAAAGCTAGTCTCACCTACAGGACTATCCTCCTCCTCCACCCTCGCTTCTCTCTCCCGCCGGTTTCTCTGTCGCTCACCTGGACCATCTTATTTCCATCTCGCGCTCGCCAACAACGTTGTTGCAATCGGTCAGGCTCGCAAATGTCGCATCGCGAGATGAGATGAAATTACAAGAGAGGAGAATATTAAGAACGAGTCTCTAGGGAGATGTAGATGTCGATGGAAAAGAGAGAGGGAGAGATGCGAGCAAATTTGATTGCAACATCTCTTTTCTATTCAAGTCATTGGCAAATTTACCGATAAACGGTGGCTTAGTACCACAAATACCGAGGAGAATAATACTGCGAATTTACAACTATCTATTTGTCTACTAAAAGCTTGCAATTTCTATTAACAAATAATTGTAAATAAAAATAATGTCCAAATAATAATCGCAGATTATTTCGTTTCTAAGATTCCTACGCCTTTGTAAAAAGAATTTCTATGTATTGTTTCACTTGTTCTTTGGCATTTTAAAAATCGGTTGCACGCCGGTGGTACTTTCTTAAATTTTATAGTCTTATCTACGACAGAGAAGAAAAGTGCTACTAAAGTTTGAACTACAAAGGACTATGAGTCCATTACTAAACGTAAACTAACTTCGCTTCTTCGTAAGCTTCATATGTTCTCGTTTACCTTTCCTCTTTGTACTAGGCCAAGCAAGTTGCGCGAGTATCGCGGATTACGTTTCATGTAAATAATATTGCGCGAGATCAGTCAACTCCTGGCGCGGGGGATTGCGGATCGAATACAACGGCCAATTCAATGCAAACGTCTACATTAGTTGACCGACATCTCGCGAACGCGATATAGAATGGATTGAGACGAAGATTGGGACGCAAGTTGATTATCTTTGTAAAAATTAATATTTCATTTTTTTAATTTTGATACGATCAGTATAAAGTTCTCTTCTTCAAAATAAACCAGAGTATTAATAATACCTCTCAAAAAAGAATTTGGCAATTAACGTTCAAAGAAGTAAAAACAAAAATGAAAAACAGAAAATTCTTTATTTGGTATCGACAAATAAAAAAATGAAAAAGTAATTTTCCAGTTCTCGAAGATAGAAAATTTTCAGATTAAAAGTTTTTTTTAAATGGTAACTAGTAACAATAGCAAACTGGCTCTTACACAAAAAAATCTAAATTAATTTAGTATTTTTTCCTTTTCGTTCATTTCTATTCAAACGTATTCTATTAAAAATAAACGAAAAAGAAATGCGATATATTTCAATCATATAATCTCATTTATTTATATTAAATTTTTCATTTTTATTAGGATAGTTATTTCAGACAAAACAAACACAGTAGAAAAGTGCATATTTAAACGTATCGTAAAACGCGATAGTCATTATGATAAAATATCACAACCAAAGGAAACACTATGCAACATATGCGGATACTGCAAACGTATTCAACAACCTATTTGTGTCGCTGTGCTCATAAGTACGAGCTGTCATGAGGGCCGCGTTATATTCGTCGATAAAGCACCCCGATAAAACCCGCGATAAAACGCCGAGTCGTTACTCGCCCACTCGTACTTCGCACTTGCGCGACCAATTAGCTATCAGCTGGCGGCGGACTTCGTCCGCTTAGAAACAAGAAATCAAAGGCAAGGCTACCGTCCTGCCGCGATAAACGCGTGAGAGTTCCCGCCGGGTACCGTACCGAATCGCGGCGCGTAAATACGAAGGAACACGCCATCGTTGAACTTCACCACCAGCACGAGCCATCCATGGCCACAAAAACAGAAATCTAGAGAGAAAGAGAGAGATATCATCCGGAGCACCACTTCTCACGCGGAAGCACCTTGAATTAGTGATACTCTCTCGACGCACCGCCGGTACCCCCCGCTGTCGTCGACCTGATCTCCGCGGATCTGCGCTCACTCGCAAATTCGCACGGAGACCCTCCGTCGTCGAATTAACGATTTCCACGAGCGAGAGAAAACAGGATTCCGGAGCACGCACGCGAGAATGGAAAAATCTTACCGCTTAATTAGGCGAATGGTGCCATAGAGCGAGCGAAAACTGCTGGTGGATTTGCGCTCGTTGCGATGCAATAAGGGATATGCTATAAGGATGCAACTTTACACGATATTAAACTCGTCCTCGCCGAGAGGAAAATCTTGGTTATTAAGTTGTATCGCTCAGACAATGCAATTAACAAACTAACAAAGAGACTGTGTCAATCGTATATAAAACTAATTAAAAGCAAGCATCTTTTTATTGCTATATGTAAAATTTAGAAGTGCCACATACGATTAAAAATAGAATTAATTTGATTAGCTTCTTACTTATGTTTCTTATTTTATAATTTCGTATAAAATATTTTAGATCATGCAAAAGTGAACTAAAGAAATTTTAATTAAAGTAAAAGGTTAATGGAGATTGTGTGTGTGTCGTTTCTTATCTGATGTCAAATAGATCACATATTCAAATCATTGCTTCAGTTGGATAGAATGTCAATAACGTAATCAAGTATTGATATTTCGCCAACTGAAAGTAGACATAGTAAATAACGGTACTGAACAGTGTCTAACATTTATTAGTACAAATTGACTTTTCACTGAATGAAGTTTGTCTGGTTAAACATATATATCCGGTAAGTCAATATTAGATTCTAGATAAGTATACAGAGTGCATTATAGCTACGCTGAAGCGAAGCTGCTATAACAATATGTACAAAACGATGTTACGTGAAATCTTGGATATCTACTATTTCAGTTTCTCGACAGAGATCAGAGAAGCTGGCAAGAATAACTTGTGTTAGATGACTTTTAATGTCAATTACGCGAAGATTCGTTGAAAATACGCACGTAGTTATACGAGAATTACCTCGCGCAACTAAATTTTCATAGTTAACATTACAAATAGTTGACTGCTATCGTTTATTACGTTTCTGTGCTCTCCATGCAGGATGCATCGAAAGTGGAGAATACGAGTGTACGCGTGGGCGTATTTACGAGAAAGCTCGAGGCAGTCCCGCAGGACTTTTAAAAAATATGCCTCGCAAACTTGTCACTGCTCGCGGATCATTAGCGCGATTTGCACACGACTCGGACAATTTTAATCACGACCGGGATTCATTAATGTCGGCAGAAACGGATGTTAATCCTAGAATTTACTGCGTAATGTAACTCGCGTCGCTCTGTCTCTCTCGCTCTCTCTCTTCCTGTCCTTTTCCTTGCAATTTTCGCGTCTCTTTTCCTATCCGTCCCCTGAGCGTAACGTGGTTTCGCTCACCCGCTGGTTTCACAGCGAGTAATTTAATTAGTCGGAAAGATACTGTTTCGCATCATTCCCGGAATCTAGCCCGCGAGCGCCGACCTGCAATTAATTTATTTCTTTTTGCAGACGACCACCATAGCGCCACTGGCGTGAAGATTGTCAGATAATTCGGTCCCTCGAGGTCGAGAGCACTGCGATATGTTACCCGATAACAACACAAATGGGGAAATGTTTAAGTGAATAACAGGTAATAATTTTTGTCGGACTATCTTCTCGAATCTTCTCGCCACAATGATATATGCGCACGTACAAAAATATAAATGTGTACATTAGTATCTCATAGCTTGATTGAAACGTATCGTAAAGATTTCAGTGATTAATAAGAAACTGAAACGGGTATGACGTGAAGAAAATATAATGCATAATTAATAACGGCGTACTCTTACTTGAGATGACGCGCCTATGACAGGTAAACGGTTAACGATCAAAAGTCATCGATCTATAAACGTCGAAGGCTACGTTGTCGGCTTAGATGCAACCTTCTCCCGAAGCAATCTTCTTTACGCGGGGCCATTGACGTGTCCCGTTACTCTCGGTAATGATTACGTTGCCTAACAATAATTAACAGTGCCCATCAAATGCTCATTAGTCAGAGTAAATATGCGGTCGATATTCGGGATACGATGCTTTAATGCACGCTACACTGGGCTGGCACTCGTCAAGATACGTGCATGCGGGTAATAAACGAAATCACAAACATACGGTGGCTTAAATACCGCATGGCTGTTATCGCGTATTGCCGGGAGGATCAAAAAGAAGCGCACGTAAAGAGGCAAGGAGTGGCGTAATGTCATTTGACGTAGCGGTACACAGGTTTCTCGTAATACCGGGCGATTTTTACGAACGCTGTTAAGTGCGATAATCGCGACATGTACTTGGAACGGAATGTTATGATAGTTCGAACCTGGATACAAGTTATATATAATAAAGTCTGCAAACCTAATATACCGAATCTCCTAAGTATCTAAATTCGAACTATTCGAATTTCAAATAATATTATATATACATACAAGATGAGATTAGGCACAGATATAAAATCTAACATAAGATCAAAGAAATACTACCGAAAATACCTCGCGTGATCACGGAGTAACCGTACATCAAGCGTGTGGGAAGGCTCATAGAGGCGATGCAAAGGCGAGACAGAAAAGGTGAAAGGGGAGGAAGGAGCACGTACAAGTCGAAGCTGCATCGGCGCCACTGAAACGTACGTCGTCACGGTGACCTTTTAAGGTGCCGAAGGGTACCACCTTTTCCCCCGGCAGCCGCAGCGCCGGCAAAGGGCATTCTGAGACGATAAGAGAGGCCCATCGCGTAACAATGCCGGTAGCTGTCGTTTGCGCTCGCGCACGGTTCGCCGCCGCAACTCCTCTCGGTAATGGGAGGGATTCTGTTTCCTGTCGAGGCAACAGATCGCGCATACTAAACCCCGTCGAAGCTACCGTTAGCATCTGTAGTAACTCGCCAGACAAACAGGCCTTTTCCTAGAGAGCTCTCTCCACCGGCTCACTCTGACCCATACATACGTACCGGAGCGCCACGGTGTCAGTGATGGAACCCGGGTTTGCCCCCGCGAACGAACACGCGTTAGTTTCACGTATGACAGGCGCCAGAGCGGCAGACTAGGCTGTATTTACAGGCAATAAGTACAGTCTCATAACGCGTATACTTTTGATTTACCTTACAACGGACTTTTAGATACATCCTAATTTGTCAAGCATCTGCTGGCTTCTACTGAACGGCTTTTTTTCCCGTTTTCATGATCGCACGTGCATCTCGCTTAAAAAAATCACTGACATTTCGACTTGTTATTGATCTCAAAATTAATTGGGATATTTGGAAAAAAGAAGTACGCTCTGTATTTCTTTAGAATGCTCAATACTTTTAAATGTATTGTTAATTTTATGAGTAAAAATTAATACCGTCGACACAATATCAAAGGAAAAAGCGTGAGAGCAATATTTTCAATCTGCGAATCAAAATTGAATTTGTTCTCCATAGTACAGATTCTCTAGATACGAAAATTTACGCCCTTCATGTACTTCCTTCCTTCAACGTTCTCCTTCCTTCCTCGGACGAGCCGCTTCCACCACCTCTGATTTCTTGCCGCAAAGTTTAATTCACGAGTCTTCCGGTGTAAATTACACTCAAGATTGCGTATCGACCGTTTAACCCCGCTAATTGCGCTAAACCGAATTTTAACTGCGTTAAATGCGAACGCATCGCGGACGGAAACGGCGTCTGCTAGATAATTCACGTAGATACTTTTATCTTGCAACTGTACAATGTCAGAAGTACAATGGCATGAGATCGTTGCTCCAGCATAACGTTAGACGTTAGGGCTTCAAGAATTAGATTACATTGGCATCGCGTATATATATCTTAGTACTAATCCTGACAATCAAATAAAAGGTAAATCTATTAACAAATGCTCATAAATTACTTTCCTCTTAGCGATGTTCATATATCCAGAGGTAAAAGCGACTCGCCTCGAAAAAAGCTACTTGCATTAATCAAATTACAGTCGGAAGCGTCGTGAACGCGTAAGGTGATCAGAAAAGATCGCGGTGTTATGTTCGCAGTATATCTCAGCCCTCCGAGCCATTGTGTCGGTGAGATTACGTGGAATCTATCGTGTGTTATACGGAACGGCTGAATAGATAGATAAATGGATACCGTATAGGAATAGCCGGAGTCTGGGACTACTAAGGAGTACACTACTGGCTCGGTTGAACAATAGGGGCCCCTCACTATAATCGGAAGTAAGTCTTGTTAGCGTAATGCGTAACTGTACATAGTGAACGGCTAATTTCGCATTATATCCCATTACGTATCGACGGATTAAGGTCTTGGGATCCCGCCGTAGATCTTTCTTCGTCTTCCTGTAACCTTTACTAGGAAATCCGCAACATTAGGCATTTTATTTATCGTCCATGTGTATTAATATTTAAATATACCGCATAAATACACATTTATTCGATGTGTCGCCAATAATACTTTAAATTGTTATTTTTTTATAAATTAAGATTCAGTTATTTTATCTGATTAAAATTATATATATAAGTAATTTTTTTAAATAAAATAATTAATGATTGTGACATCTTTATCTCTCTTTCCCTTTCTCTTTCTCTAAAAAAATGAGACATGTTACAGTTTAAACTATTAGATTATAATGACGTGCTTTGACGATATAAACAGAAGTTACGCGTGTGACACTTTCTCCGAGCTGTATACAGCTTGTTATTAAGATGCTGGAACCGCGTTTAGATCGAAAATGCATCGCGTGACACTTCTCACACGTTTCTCGGCGATAAATTCTTGCAAGGCGTGTGTTAACACGGTAGAAGTAATTTCACACAGAAATGTCGGGGAGAAGGTCGGAAAACGACTTGCAATATTTATCTCGACATAAATTGCTGAACGGTTTACATGCAGGCTCGTCATAAATATCGTGATGCGTATCTTGATACGCCCGCTCGTAACCACACCGCGTACCACAGTGGAACACAGTAGCCGCGAAAGCAATAATAGTCGTTTGTAATACTAGGAAGAAAACTGACGAGACACTTAAAATGCGTGAATTTTCGCGGAAACGACCTGCTCAAATAAGTTATGGATGAAACATAACAGGTATATTACTGTACTTTAGATTATTTATGCAGAATTTTAACATCCGAGAATGAGAGAGACCTATATTATAAATTTTTGTGAAATAAATATTATGTATAATGTATGTTAAATATTATAAATATTATATAAAGTGTTTTTTTGAAATAATTTTTTCCGGACAATTCTAATCTAAAATTAATGCATTCCTTGCATGCATGCTTTCTTATTTTTCTTTTATATATAAATAAATGTATATTTAAATAGAAAAACAATGTATAATGTATTAAAGAACGAATAAAGTATCGGTTTTAAATATACGATGTATTTACAAAGATGTTATACGCTTATTTGAGAAACCCTATGATCTTCTGACGAAATGCGTCGCGAAAAACATGTCCGCAAGTGCATCTCGGCGCAGTCGTGCGTCTTGCGGAGCAGTCCTGGCATTTAAATGTTAGCTCTACCTGCCTAATGGTATTTTGCCATAGTACGAGAGGCCGCATCACGCGCCGCTCGCCATCGCTCTGT
The DNA here is from genome assembly GCA_003063835.1 of Aphaenogaster floridana. NCBI lineage: Eukaryota > Metazoa > Arthropoda > Insecta > Hymenoptera > Formicidae > Aphaenogaster > Aphaenogaster floridana. The sequence continues at coordinate 267,625 of NJRP01000007.1, forward strand.
TCAATTTCGAAAGTTAAATGTCAATGAGCAAGCGTGCCTACACGCTTCAAGCTGCACCCGGCTGCATGTTTAAAACAATAAATCTTTTCTGAAGGAATAAAAACCCTATGCGGACATTGTTGTTCTTCTCGATGCACTTCTTTAAGCATGCATTGAACATTTTTGCAAGGAATAACAAATCTGACAAATTATTGAAAAATTCATAATCATTGTGTGCGACGCGTATATTTCTGATCTAATATACCTGTTTTAATGTCACGCCTATATTGTATGTACGTTTGATTCATTCTTATTGTTTCATTCTTATTGTTTCAAGATTGAAAAACGCAATAAAGAGAATAAACGATAAGGAATAAATGAATATCGTTACTGTTGTTTTTGAGAACAAGTTTTCTACGTTTTAAATTCTGGTTCCACGAGACCGAGGTTCGAAAGTTCGAGGCACTCCGAATACCAGGTCAAGTTCATCGTACCTAAGTAGGTCCATCAAATCGTCATTCAAGCGTGGCGGCGATATTATTTCTAGGAAACGTTCATCCCGTTTTCATTAAATTGTGACACGCTTCGTGATTCGCTTCGTCGATAGTCGAGGAAAGCGATGGAGATTTCTTATCGTTCGCGTTCGTCCCTTTTACCGTGTTCGTTTCGTTTGAGTTACGTAAACCCGGTATGGAAAAGCAATCTCTCGCAGCCTTCGAAGAACACGTCTCGCGAGTTAACAATCATGTCACACTTGATCGACGGTATATCTCCCGGATCTATTGTTTTTATTTTCTACATTTATACATCAGTATCTGTTAAAATATAATATGAAATATATAATATATCATATCTAAAAAATGTTATGTTACCATTTCAGTATTACGCTATCATTTTCTTGCCAAAAAAATCTAAAAAATGTTATGTTATCATTTCAGTATTACGCTATCATTTTCTTGCCAACCTAATAATTATTGTAAAATCAAGTTTAAAATCAATATAATTAAATGTAAATTTAATTTAGTAAATATTTAAAAAACGAAAAATGTGCCTGTATTAATTATCATAAAGTCATTAAGTTATGACAATTATCGAAAAATATTACAGTATCGCGTTTCTCTCCTATATCACGATTATCTGATTAATCCTACCTTATTATGCGTCACGAAAAAATGACGTTACCATAATTATCCTCCGTCCATCAGTCTCGGTGAGAGAGAAAGAGAGGCAGAGAGGGAGACAGAAGCTAGTTACGACGAGAAAGATGGGTCATCGACCAGTGGCGCGTATCAAACGGCAATAAAAAAGCAGCTCGTCGCGGTCCGTTCGAAAGCGCGCGCGCGTATCTCTAACGGACGAGCGTCCTGGAAGTTGTCCCGACCTAAGGACAAACGTACTGCTCCGCGTAAGGTCACCCGGGGCTCAGCTCGATGCAGCGCGTACATTTCCGCGTTCACGCCGACCGGCGCGGCGGCGCGGCCAGTCACTGCGAGAGCGTCGCCAGGTCGTAGGTCGAATATTCGATAGGCAAACGCCTGGTTAACGGTACACCACCTCGCTGGGTGCCTCCCCGAGGTTTTGACAATCCACGTCGTAGGCAATCGTGCCTGCAGCGCCTGGCATACCGCGCGCTCCTGCCGAGGATCCGCACCGTCTTGCGGACGATCATAGGGCAACCGAGGAGGGACGAGACGGAGAAAGAGAGTGAGAAGGAAAGAGAAAGAGAGAGAGAGAGAGAAGGAGAAAGAAAGTGAAGGAGTGAAAGAGAGGGAGAAGGAGAGAGGAGCACGATGGGAGATAAGGTGGGCGGCGGATGCTGTGAAGAAGAGATGAAGAGAGGATGGGGAGACTCCGAGGAGGCGCGAGCAATCGGCATATATCCGAGGACTCGGACGAGAGGCGTGTGCATCGAGAATTCAAATAAATCGCTAATCGAGGGTATTTATCCTTTCGCGTCAGTGATGCACGTGTACGCGGTGCCGTGTATGCGGTAACCTGTCGTATGTCCGTCATTCCCCTGTGCACCGCAAAGCCGCGGTTCATCGCAAATGGTATTTTCATCGATATTATACGGGTGCACCTTTGACCACCGGCGAGCGTGGGGAACGTTACTTGCGAAAAGAGATTGTCATGTGAATCAATCCATCGTCATTTCCGTAGGCCGCGTCTACACAACGGAATTCGTAAAATAATCTTTCTGATTTCTCTGCATCGAAATCTATCGCTATCATTAATTCTTGTTGAAAGTACTAGACGAAGCTGCAAAGTCACGAAATTACCATATTCTAGAATGCTTTGCAAGTAAAAGAAACACAACTCTATATTTTTGGCACGCCGTTCTCGAACGGTGGAGCATTGCGCATTCTACTTGCTAAACGACGCATTCGCATCACATAGATCCACGTGATTCACGTGCATTCGCGCGGTGAATAAGATGCAGCGGGACCTACCGGTCACGAAATAAATTTATCTTTTCAAAGATACACGTGGAATCTCGACAATTTTACTCGAACATATCTCTGTCCACGAGGACTGCGGCTTTTTCATTGCATCTTCGTATTTCCGCATAGTTTGTCTTTGAATTATCTATCTTCTCTCTAATCAAGGGGAATTAATACATCAGACAACAATGTAAATAACTTACTCGGGATTTAAGTTTACAAAAATACGTACCAAGGAATTCCTTTAGTATCATTCCGATAACACATAACGATCTACAAAAAGATACTTAAAAAATAAAAAAATAAAATTAAGCTTTCAATGTCCTAATCTTTTTATGATCCCTTTTTAAATGCCTAAATGACGTTCTTTAGACTTTTTAATCAAAGATTGGGCTAGGATTTTACAGAAAACGTAGTTTATTCGCGAAAATTTTAAAAATTTAAAAAATTCGTCGCAGATACGAGATCTTTCTTCAAACGAGACGGCAGCCTCCTCGCGCACGTGCCTGTGCGGTTATCGAGAAGGAGAGAGACCGGAGAAGGAAGAAGAAGCGGATACGAGGTAAAAATGAAAAAGTCACTGATGCCATGCGAGCGACGTGACCTCTCGTCGGTGACCCCGGACGAACCGGCCAGCGACGACGAGGAAAGGGGAATGCCAGACCTCAGGCTACATTCACAGTTCGCCGAAAAAGGCATCGCACACAACCGGCACGCCGATTGTGCCGATCGGTCAACAGACGTACGTAGCTCGTTCGAGAACTCGTCTTTTCCTGATTGCAGACAGGCGGAAGAATCGCCGACTGATTCGATGCCGCGAATGAAATTTGTCATGGGATCCTCGTATTTGACGTTTCCCCATGTGATCTAATCGGTCTATTTACGGTACAATACTACAACTTGATTAATTTGACTGATAGAGAAATAAATGGCGGTTTCTTTAATGAAAATTAAATTGGTAATATTAGTCTGTTAAGTAAAATAATAAATACATCATTAATCTTAATTCTCTATCTCTTTCAGATTAGATTAACTCGATAAAAAAGTCAAAGACATTAATCAAACTTTATAACAATTGCAAAAAAGATACATGGGTAGGTATAGTGCTCTCAAAGAAAGAAAATAAACATGTAAATTCTCACGAACTTGAGAGAGAATCGATATATTTAAAATCCTGAATTTTCAAGTATATTTAAAGTGTCGAATTTTTCAAATCGATGACTCGACGTTTGCGACAATATTATTTCGAAAGCGCGATTTATTCCCATGTTCTATCGAACGCAATAGGTTTCGTGGCACAAATCGATTTGCCGATTCGTGCCGTTCCCTCGTCGGGGAAAACGGTCGAACCAGTCAGTTAATATCGTTCGACAATTGGCGACAGCCATTAATGGTCAGCGAAACTGAAAATGACAAAGTCCAGAGGGACTGTCAGCCACTTGGCAATTCCACGCGCGTCTCGTTAGTTTCCCTCAACGACTTTTCTAACTTCCTATTTACTTTCTTAACTCATAACTCGTGTGCTTGCCTGTTCGGACAAATTCCGGTCTTTAAGGCTCGACGTTTCCGCACTTTTCGAGCGTAAAGAACATGACTTAAAATACCGCTATTTGCGTGAGTTATTGTCCTGAGATTATTCGCGTTACTGTTAATATAAAAATATAAATATGTAATGTTAATTATGTATGTGTGAAAAATTGTTTAGGTAAAAAAGCACTTTTCCTATTATATTATGTTGGTAACATTAAAATATAAAAAAAGTAAAAATTTTATTAAAATACTTTATATTTTTCAAAAGTTGTAAAAAGATATGATGTCCAGTTAAATATCGATGTAAAAAAATCATTTAATTTTTATATATTATATAATTAATTCTTTTCTACGGAGAAAATATCTTTATTATATGTATCTATCATGAAAAACATTGAACTATAAACTTCTGCATTATCATTTGTTTCCGCCCTATATTCCACTAAGAAATAAACAAGAGAGAAAACGAGAAGAGAAGGTATAAGTCTCTGTCTCGTTATTTAGGCTTCAATTTGAACTTTAAAGCGATCGCGGCGGCTGCCTGGGTCGCGGGAAAAAGTCGCCTCGATCGGCATCGTCTAATGATCGATACGTTAATCGGCGACCCGGGCGAGCCTTGAATTACCGGAGAACTTTCTGGATACCGCGGGTTTCTGTAACCGGTATATCCTCCACTCACCGAGTTTAAACCGAGTGCCTGTCAGTGTTACCTGCCATTCAGACAAATTCCGACCATTAAGCGTCGAACGTTGTGTTGCAGTTATACGAACCAGCTCCTAAAGCCGTGCTCCTAGCCGAAGAATATGATGTTCGACCGTGGATTGACCCTTACGGTACCTCCAACGTCAATGGTTTAATTACGATAGAGTCATTTCTTCGTGGCGACTTTTTTGCAAACGATACATTCCACCCCTCTTAAAGGTCAAAGTTGTATTTAAAGGACGACGGGACCGCTCGGTACTAGCATACATACATACATAGACACACCAACACACATGCACGAACTACCGATCACTCCGTCGTTAACAATCCCGCTAATTAGATGATTAGAATCTTAACTGTGTAGATGATGGATATGGATTAACCACTTTGTTAACGATTAACTGCTTCTTCTAACGTGAAACGCTTAAAATGACGGTCACGATAAACTTTAACAATAGATCGGCGCAAAATCTCGCAGGAAAAAATTGTAAAAATGAAAAATACCTGAATATAGGCATCTACGATATTTAGGAATTACAACAATTTGTATATGAATGACGTTATCATACACAGTTTGTTACTGATTGTGAGCTCAATAAATTAGCTCAACAAGTTTTAATTAAATTGAATGCTAAACACATAGTTTTACATAAATAACCTACGGTATACAGCTTATTTTTTAAACTTCGTTGATTTTAACTTATTTTTGTGTAATATCACGTGAGAATCGCTTCTTACGAGGCTGATCCACATTTCTGATTTCTGCACCGACATTGCCTCGCCTGCGATGTCCTCCTCTATCCTAGCTATCACGGTCTCTAACCGAGCCAACCCGAGTCACTAACTCTACCGACTGGCTGTCAGTGTACCTGCCGGCCAGACAAATTCCGACCATTAAGCGTTCGAATGTCGTCGTCTTCGTCGTCGTCGTCGTCGTCGTCGTCGTGGCTGTGAACCCGCTCGAGAGGCCCCCGTGTGCCACGACTTCGCCGAGGGAATATAATGGTGGACCGTGGATTGACCCTTGCGGTACTCCCACCATCACCAAGGCAAGGCACCGCCATCACCTACGCCACACGAAGCATCGTGCCGACGACACCGACTCGCACGACCACCGACTCGCCTGGCGAAGTCGAGAGAGACGCGCGCAACGCCTATGTAGTTTACTTCGAGGCCCGAGCTATACGTGCCGGGGTCATATTCTCATCGGCGATGCATGGCCGCCGGTACAGTCGACGGGAACAGTCGGCCAGCCGGCTGGCCCCGGAGGAGCGCGCGTCGCGAGGAAAAAAGATCTGGCACACGGGTCAGCCGCGATTTTCAACGCTCGTAGTCCACGCCCGCCTTCGCGCGCAAGAAGTCCCGGAAACCCGGTGAGTCGAACGATCCGAATGCACGATGAAAAGGTACGATGCTTTGTAGATAGAAGAGAAGTCTCTGGTTTCAACTGTTCTCGAAAATCAAATAGTTGCTATAATCTAAACATATTCAAAGCTCTGAGATTTAAATAATTCATTAAGATAAATTTATGCATGAATGTGGAAAAAAACTATCCTACGATAAATAATAAATTTTTACTTTGTATTCCTTCCTTCTTTTAGATTAATGAGTAGCTGCGATGGACCAAGTACGCCTACGAGATCGTGCGTTATCGATAGATCACAACCGGTAGTAACCTTGACAAGCTTAAAAGAAGGCCATGGGCGAAGGTTACGATGATCGCACGAATGACATTACAAATTCACCGAAGCGGATGGTCGGCTCGTTTCTATTTTTAAATATTATATTCTCAGCTATACGATACTATCAGATTTTATCATTTAACGTTAAATAATTTATGACAGCAGTACAAGCGGAGAAGAAGATTAATTTTTATACGGGAGTTTTTTTTTTATCAAGCTTCATTTAAGCGATGTAATAAAATATGCGAAATAAAAGACTTTTGAGAATGATAAATATTGACGCACGTCAATGTATCTTTATATCCTTTCATATTGCGCTACGATCTACTCCAATCATCGACGACGAATAAGAATCTATGATTGCCTTTTCCGATAACGACTTCATAAACCGCCCGTGCTCTGTGGTCGCGTTTAAAACGCCATTCGATCGGAAATTCTTCACGATCCATTAATTCCGGAAGTAACGGGCCACTTTCCATAACGCTATAACAACTTTAACCTATCGTTTCTTGGATAGATGTAGCCTTTTTTCCACAGAAACACGTTTACGCTCTCGAATAATACGTCACTATGTAGTTAATAACGTTAAATAAGTAACAATAAAACAGCACGGGCGTACTATGTTCTATAATAGTCCTTTTCGTCGGCAATAATGCACTTTATAGATGCATTATGAAACACATTATTATTTCCCATACTTTGAGGCAAACTTTATTAAAGTTTCTATCTAAAAGTTTTAATGTGATTATAGTCTAGCTTTTTTTAAATTTAATAGAATATTAGTAATTTTGTATAAACAATTAAAGCAAAATAAAAGTATGACAAGTATCAATAAGACAATATAAAATTTTAGATATTTCTTTTTACAAAACTGTAACAATTACTACAATAACGCAATGAGACTTTATATTTTTATAAATTTCTTTTGTATCTCTTAAAAAGAAAAGGAATAAGACTTATGCCAATACTTTGCTTAACAGTTCATACATGTAACGATTATTACGCTCTCAAGAAGATAAACAGCATGGATTAATCGATTCGAGACGATCGAGTCTAACAAGAAAAAAAAGAGGAAAGATTGAAGTGACGTTAATCGAGCATAGATGACTCAATAAAAAAATACTAAGTAATGTTTTGACTCACTGATAACGTTGCCGCTCTTTTTCCGTGACTTGTCCCGAATTTCTTCAGCTTCTGAAAATATAATAAAAAGAAGTTAAAACGATTATGCAGACTTATTTAACGTGATACTATCTCTGAACTTCATTTTGATAATATGAAGAATTCTTTGTTACACGCTATGAATAATATATCTCCAAATACATCCAATGTAAAAGTATATTTGACTCTCCATCAATTATAGATATATATACATAAAAACGTGAGGAGAATCAATCAGCATTTCGATAAGTTATAATTAAATAAGGATATGTCCTATCACAGTAAAAGGCACCTAAACAATTCCCGCTCTTATTAGCTTAAAATTAATATTATATTTAATATACTCTACATCAGGATCACACATGGTTTCTCGGCGGGTTAATTCACAATATTCCTTCATCTTGCGTGCTACATTTTCCAGTAAATATCGTTCTCTGCAGGGAGTTTGCGCATAGAGCCGCGTGCTTTTCTCGCGCGTTATCGTCCCTGCATTACTAAGACGCTTTTGACAAAGATTGATTGTGGACGGGCCCCCTAGCAGCTTTTCTTCCGGATTGAGTTAGATCGGAGAGCGTAAGCATGGCGCCATCGAGCGATCTCGCAGACTCGCGCAGACACATGAGAGTCGAATGACTCTCAGTTTGGCGGCAAGCTGACCGACAATAACGCAACATGCTCATCGCCGAGTATCGTTAACGAGCCGTTTACCTGTTATGCCTTAATTTATCCAACGGCAGTCTGGTTGGTCACGACGATCAATCGTCGGAACTAAGTTTCTGCTTCGTTTGCGCCCTAGGAGGATCGTTAAACTGTCGTGTTCGTTCACGCAAGGCGACGTAATAATTTTAAGCCGCGCTGCGCCACTCAAAACCACTTTTGATGTCTAACGATCGTCTCTCGCACGAAGTCGTATAACTCATCGCAACGTAGTCACGCCGCCTTAATGCCGCTCGCAGCACACGTGTCAAAATTAGAAGAAACATCGCGTGCAAAAGCTATCTAAAAATTTTGCGGAGAAGCTCTATAAAATTGAAATTAAATACTTCATCACGTTGGACCATTGAAAGGCTGTTAGTTCATATGAATGCTAATATCACCCTAAAACCTAGAAAAGCGACATAGAAGCGCGAGGAACGCGCTTTCTTTCCGTGGAAAACGAGACTGGAAAACACGAATGCGCGCAGGAAAAACTAGGAACGAGATCGCGTTTCGCACGATTCTCCTGGAAACTAGGCTGTCTCGTGGAATCTGGATCGAGAGTGTTCAGCGAGTCGACCGTGTTATCGGCGCATTATCCTGCCACATCGCGTGGCGAACGCGCAACGTGCTTACGCCGGCGGTACACCCACATAGTAGCACGCGTGCATATGTCGATATGGTTTCAGTTACCTAATCGCGTTGGTGTTGCACTGTGTCGACGGTTCTTATGGTGCTCTCCCTCGCCAGACGCGAGACGGGACCAACGATGCGTGAACGCAAACTTTACTCGTTCCATTACATTTTCTAGTCGGATAATCCGGTATCGGGCCCGCCGGCGGACCCCTGGTCGCGCGTAGCCCAGAGTTTCTCAATCTCCGCCTCGCGCTAACACATTCCTGGTTCGGAACGGAGAGGATTTTTGCGGTCGAGACGATAACGCCTAAGTAGAGGCGTATAAAATCGTTTGTACTATCTACATGCCCTGGCAAGAAGCTGCGGGCTATAGTAATTGCGGAAAATACAGTGGTCGAAACGCCCGGCTGAGGATCACTGATACATATAGCGCAAGACATACACGATAGTTTTCGATAAGCTAGTTTTATCAACAGCCTTCGATCGCCTATCTTATTTATTGTATTTATTTGCCATTCGGAGGAATATCGTGTCACAATATTTTTCCAGATTTAATCCATACGAATCTTTTTCAATCTATTTGAACGTCTCGAAAAATTGAAATGCGTTTCTTAGCCGTAAGTCCATCATTTAGATGTTACAGCATTTATTGCTGGAGAAGGAAAGGCGGTCGGGCTCAGGGACACTCTGTATACGTAACGTTCGGAGCTCGAACGCATGCGATAGCCTACAAGCGTATAACTACGAGCACGTAGTTACACTTAACTGTACAGAACTCGACACAGTTGTGCACGTGTGTACGTAAGTTGCATGTAAGCCTCACGTTGAGAGGAGAGCCCTACGCGCGAGACTACGACGGCGAACGTGTTCGCATATTAGTATAAGAAGGCGGACACGCGGTCAGGTCGCAATTTGTCCGAGTCTTTAAATGCGCGTTTCTACTCGTGCGCGCGAAACGTTTTTGCGTTGAATTTATTCGCCGGTATCGCATCTGGCACAAATAAAAAATCGAGAGCACCTCTCTCTCATCTACTACGGCTTTCGCGCGAATACGATTATTTCTTTTCTTTTTTTGCTAGCATAAATTTGAAATTTACGATATTCTACAATGCATGAATATTAACAAACTTAATTAATTAAATTAACTTAATATTAACAAACTTGGAATCAATTATTTTTTTCTAATTTTTTTATTATCTACATTCATGTTATAATTCATGCAAAAATAAAAATTTCATAAAATCTCAAAAACTGTAACTACATATACATAACTAATTCGACACAAAATTCTACATTCTAAATCTATTATTCCAAAATATTGCTTAACTCATTTTTGCATAATATCGCATACATCTTATAAATTCCTTATAGCTGTCAATACGTTATAAACGTAAAATGATTCATCGTTTTCTAACCTTTCGATGCACCTGCGAAATCGAAATATGATTACCACATTGTTGAGCATGAAAGTAAACGCTGTGCCTGCTCCGCGGTCTTTGTCTTTACGTCCTCATCCCGCATCGCGATCTTGCATACGCTTATCCGCACAGCGTATTTCATCCCGCAGCGGGACTTGTACGTGCTTATATAAATCAACAAGGCTCACAATTAATATCGCGGGCTATACCGCGACGAATAAAAAATCGAGCTGGGCTAGACGCCGGCGTGGCATTACTCCGCTCCGCATTGTAGAACGATTTATTGGAATATACATCTCACGAAGCGTGACACCTACGCTGTAAATTAACGCCGTCCGCAATTAGTATCTGCCCTTAAAAATGGCAGGTAGAGACAAAAAAGCTCGAACTCCTTCAACGAGGTGCTAATGCCCTCGCCGTCTCGCGCGGCGATCTTATCTCGAGTTCCTCGCGAAAATCTTTATCGCGGGACAATTTATGCGTCTACCAATTACGCACGCGGCGCGTTATGCATGCGGCAAATTAACGCTGATCACAATTAACCTTGGGCGTTAAAAATAAGACGATGCGCTAATCGCGTAAATATCAAGTAGTCAGAGATCCAGTCTAACGGAGAGTACAATCGATTTCGAAGAAACGAATGATATTATTGACTTGTACTCTTCTTTTTCTCGATCGCAATTCGGAAATTATTCGCGCGACAATATTTCCGTTAGCAAAAAAAATCATTTCCTCTTTTGGCGAGGAATGTCGTCACCCTTCGCGTGCACTAAAGGCGCCCACCAACGAACATCCTACGTTATAAATTAGGTAAGCAGGAATACGAGCAATACGAAAAAAGGAAAAAAGCTCGATCCTGGCCAACATCGGAAAGCCGCGATCGCGATGAAGAAGCGAGGAAGTTTAAATTCCGTAGGCGCTGTATATTACGCACGCGTTTATAGGAACAGGAGAGTGGAGCAACATGACTTATAATCGAGTTACTCGCCACCGGTGATTTCCCATTATACGACCCGGTATCCGAGTCATCCTGCCCCCCCTCGAGAGGATTAAAGGTATCTCGAATGAGGTTGGGGCACTACTTGCAACATTAAGGCTGCGTCGTATCGCATCTGCGCCCGCGTACGATTCTCATTGCGTGGCAGCAATAAATATGCTGATTAAGCGGCAACGCGGGGTCGGTTAATTTGCAGTATATCAGTATCCAACAGCGCATTTTAATTGACCGTGAAGCATTATTGCGGGGGATAATCCACGGCGCGGCTTTTCAATAATGACCGCGCGGCTGACAATCGACAGGATAGAAAAGAGGAACCGGAAAGGGGGAAGAAAGCTAAAAGAGACAGCGAGTTTTGAAATGAGACGTCTCGTATTAGCGCCGCAATTAGTGGTCACCTTCATCGAACGGTTTTTACGAAACGACGGTAATTACGGTTTCTCATGGCACTATTTTTTGCCAGTATACCTTTCCGTTAAAATTAACGAAACGTTGGTCGTTCATTTTATTTTTGCTATCATTACCACAAACTTTATAAAGTCGAAGAAGAGACAAGGCCTAACCGCGAAATCAGTGTTACATAACTATTTATCGTTGCGGATCTCGTTGCAAAATGGTTAAAAGGCCTACAGTCGCTACAAAAGCGACGTCGATTCTTTATTACAATCTTGGAGCAGTAAAAAACATAGCTTGAATTTAGAGACACTATAATAAGAGTCTGGCCACTACCTCCAGATTAGGTTAGAAACTGCCGCCATGTTTGAATTCTTCGGTAAATTTCGGAGGACATCGTGTGTTTTCTCGTCCACTCGACACAGCGGGTTTTGGAGACCGCGAAAATCATCTGAAGTCTTTTGCCGTGGCCTTTTAGTCATTTATACGTGACATGAGTGTAAATAGTCACTTTTTATCCAGTCCTTATCAATTATATTTGCAATTCATTGTGCCCGACGTTCACGATCTCTCGAAAAAATTTTTAAAACATAACCTTCAGCGGTAGAGTTGTTGCAAAATGGGGCTGAGCAGCTAATCATGATATAACAATTAACAAAAAGCATACAATGGCCACGGCAAAAGGTTTCAGATGATTTTCGCGGTCCCAAAACCCGCTGTGTCGAGTGGACGAGAACACACGATGTCCTCCAAAATTTACCGAAGAATGCAAACATGGCGGACCAATCAGAAGTGGCAACGGAATGGCCAGACTCTTATTATAGGGTCTCTACTTGAATTCAGCTGTGAGCGCTAGAGTCCTCTCCACGGCAGGTCCGACCGATCATGATTGTAGAAAATAATCCTGCACTCGCGAGGAGTAAAAGAAGGAGCGCCCAACAAATCTATCAACAAAAGGTTCCCCTCGGGACTAAACTGACATTATTCCGCGCTATGAATCTTCGTGTCATCAAATCGACGCCGCGTCGAGAGAAAACCTTATCAAGATCCACGGCCGATTCCGGGTGTTTCTATCGCGAAAGTTTCAGCGAAATATCATCCGCGGGCGGTGCCGCACCTCACGCTCGCGAAAGTGAGGTGCCCGAAGGTACCTCGTCGCGATTACCCGTTTTTCGCGAAGCCCAAGTCCGAGCAGTTTCCGCGTCGATCCGCGTCTAAACCCACGAACGGCATAGGATCCGACCGGATCGGTCAGGCACAGGTAATCTCGTCGTTGCTCAACTTGTCTCGCAAGAGCATAACCTTTGGAGAGACGAACCGACCGGCCGGGCGAGGGATAAAAAGAGAAAGGAAAAAAATCCGGCGCGAAGAGGGAAAGAGGGTACAAATGCGCGCTCGCTCTCGTCTACCTAGACGCGGCGCGCGGCGTGGCACAGGCAAGCAAAGCAGGCAACGAACTCGCAATTATCGTCGCGGATATATTCCCGCGTTATCCTTGCCGAGCCGCGCAGTCGTAACTTCGCGCCTGCACTCGCCCGCCGCGCGAGCGCACGGATACGAGTTATGACGTTTTCTGCAAGCGGCACTAAAGATTGCACCGCGCGCATCGCCTCGCCCCTTTTCTCTTCGGCTCGTCCGCCCGCCCGCCCTCACGCGCCCTTTAAAGGGCCCTTATCGCCCGGCGAAATCGGGCGACTATCCACGGACTATCGTCCCAGGGTGTTTACGAGTCGGCGAGGCCCGCCGCGACGTGTCCGCCGATAGCACGACTCGACACGCTGGTAATTGCCACGGCGGAATTGCCACCAGCATCACCGGCACCGAGCAATCTTCCTCTCCTCTGCCGCTCTCTTAGGCCGCGTGCACCGTCGCCGGCGCGCGATAAGCGATGAGCCGCGAGCTGCGAGCGGTGAGATGGGTGGGCGCTCTTATAACTAATGAGTATTGCTTATAAGTAATTTAATCATCATTAGACATTTATAAATTATCGTGCGAGATATTGATAAATAATTTAACAAACTTTGAACGCGCGTAACTCAGTGAGTCTGCGTACGCGTCGGTGAACAATCACAAGCCATCATTTCTGAAAATCGGGGAGTATTAGTAACTTCAGGTATTCGAAAAAGAACTTAAATGGGAGAGAAGACAATTTCGCTAATTTAAGACCTACGTTTTATTCAGAACGTTAATGCGAAACCGTTCCTTATACTGGTCCAGCAGCGGCCGTTTTTCTGGAGGGCTCGCATTTTCTCGGTAGCGATAAATGGTCGTCGGAACGCGCCCAAAATAAAATCTCGTCGAAGCGAAAGAACCAAGATTTGTTCGCGAAGTGGGTTACGGAGGGACCCATTTATCCTGCTAGCCCAATAAACGAAATTAACTTTCCGCCGGCGACCCGCCACGAAAAAGCAGTCGTATTCGCTGATGGAATTCACCGTCCAGAAGAACTTGTTATTTTCAAACGCTTCTACATCTAAGTCTGCATTTAACAAACATTACTGTCAAACTAATGCAGAAAAACATCTCGCGCGAATGTATTTCAGGTTGATAAACGTTTTCTACACAGAACAAGCGAAATCAATTCTTCGTTAACGTCCTTATTCCCACACGAGCGTGCCAATTTTATTGTTTTCTTCTTCGTACTTCTTTCAAATTAAATACTGCAATACAGCAATACATTGTAATTTTTGTTATAAATATATGTTTCTTGAAATTGTAAAAAAATCGACAGAGTTTAAGAATGATCAGATATTACCATAGCTTATAATGTCAAATAAATTTTTTGCTTCAATCATAAATCATATTTTCACTCTTTAGAATGAGATTTCACTCCAAGAAATTTAGAGAGTATAAGCAACACGAAAGCTGCTTTAAACGTTAATATCTTAAATAATTAAACAAATTTTAAACACGTAATAGAGAGAATAAAACTTCAAGACAAATCTAGATATCAACTCGATAAAATAATATTTTAATGCTAAAGAAACTAAGCATTTGAATGATTCACTGCGGGAAGAACTGGAATGCAGTTATATATAGTGAAATATATAATAAGATACCAAGAAACGGTGTCCTCAAGATATTTCCAATATTTCACACGTTACAGAGCATCCCGCATAATGACACGTCGTGTATCCCATTCGTTTCCACAGATTCTCGAGTTACACTGAGCTCGCGCGATGAAATATCTACACTCGTGTACCGTTTTATCCGCGCGAGGTAAGTCGCTCGCGCGCGTTTAAATAGCGCTAATTTAACGCGCGCGCGTGTGGCAATAACTTGGAAGGGAGTTAACAGCACGAAATTCCGCGAGCTAAATCTTCCGTCTTAGATGTTACCAGTTGCACTGCGGCGCGACGTCCTTTCGTCATCGCTGCCACGATTGCGGCGTTACAAAGATAATTGCGCACGTCGAATAAAAGCATCACGTGAAAACGGACCGGGAAGAGAGAAAGAGAAATCTGTTTATTATTTCAACTGTCAGTGTCTCGGCTTTAGATGTATCAGCGCCTCGAAAGAGATTTCGTCACGCGTCTCTCTTTCACTCTCTTTCTTGACAGCCTGGTACTCACTTTGGTACTTTGAAACTGAAATATTATATGCCTAGAAACTCAAGTAGTTCAAGGTAATTTTCCAAAAAGGTAATTTTTCAATTTTCTAAAGTTGGTCAATGTTGAAATATAATCACAAGTCTTGTGTAAAGTTATACATATAATAGTAAATTCTATCTTTTGTAATCCGCACAAAATTGTGCATAGCATTAATACACTCGCAAAATTTTATTACGTTTCTTACAAAATAAAGGAACTCTCTCTGAGGAGTGAGGAGAAAAATATTTGCACTTTTAGATCACAATGGAGAATGCAACCTCGATTTTTCGGTCTCCCCGAGTAGGGCTTTACTCGATCGGTACAATCCTCTCGCATTAGCATATCTCCGAGGCAATAAAGGTCTAAACTATACGCAGGCACACGCGTGTACGCGTCGCATAAACTGGCCGATAAATTAAATACGTTAATCGAACGGCGATACTATAAAGGACTCGTAATCGGCCGAGTGGCTTACCGATTTAACGCGTAAAACATCGCGAAAATGCGCGAGCCGATTCTCGCCGAGGTGGAGGCTGCGGCCGTATTAAAGTCCTCGATATGAAATGTACGCCTGAAGAACGGGCCGTTCAATCGCGCCGTGCCAATTATAATAAATATTTTTAATCGCTTCATTCGTGCATATTGAGAGTTCTCCTGTAGCGGCACTCATAATTAATAACGCCAATGAATCTCTTTGTCATCCCCTTTATGCATCGCTATAAACGAGTATTGCAGATTGCAAAATATATCTCAAAAATAAAAAACATAAATGTGTTTTAATATTAATTTTAAGTTCAAGAGAAAAAGAAAAAAGATTCCCGTTGTAACTTTTATATAATATTTGTTTCTGAGAAGCACAGAAAGATGAAAGTAATAAAAGCACTGCTTATCAACCCTAGTACAAATATCTGCAATATGTAATAAACGTTGTGTTCACTAATGATACAAGAATTTTTTATCCATTCTTTAGTTGACTCCGAAGCTGACCTAGGCCACGAGAGTGCTACGAACCGAGAAAATCGTCGGTGCATTGTTAGCTGTAATGGCGGGTGCGCACGATACGAGGCTAAGCACCTGACTTCGTAATTTTGCAAAGGTTACGCGTTTTCCCCGCAATTTTATACTCCACTCCGTGGCAGAAGTATTAATTTTCGACAATTTCGCTGTCCCTTCTCTCGGCGAGATGATTGGACGTGTCGGTATTTCGCGGTAAAATCGCGCAGTGCGTCGAAGACTGCCGCCAGTCACCATGTAGAAATCCCGAGACAATTACGTGCTAAACAAGGAACCCTTTATTCTCCGGCGATCTTTTCAGTCGGAGGCATCAAGAATATGGAGCGAAATGTGTGTGCATGTGTGTGTATATTTTTCAGAACTATCGCTATACCTTGTCCAAGAGCGAGTGGATTAATGAAGGCACAGGATTAGTCTACTACGCGACTGGGACTATCGCATCCTTCGCAGACCTATGCAAATTGATCATCCTTTCCAAGGGACGACCGCAACACCAAATGCAGGCTGTGAATAAGAAAAAAGAAACGAGATAAAAATTGGGACCTACACGTACGAATTAAGCTATTCCACGAATTAATCCGGCTACGAGGAGTAGACCGCCACGAATGGCTTTCATTCAATTAGACGACAGCGAGGAATCGAGCCTTTGTCAGATAATCACAACGTTATGTCGTGGTGACGATGACAGCAGGGTGCGGCCGAAAAGGCGCGCCCGGCACCCTGACCGTGTATATATGTATATATATACTATATACGTATATATACACATACCCGCTCTCTGTCTCTATGAATAGAAAAAGAACGAAGAAAGACCGGAGGAGAACGAAAGAAGAATGATACGACGCGGAAGAATCGAGGGTTGGGCCGTTGCACATTGGGAAATACACGCGGAGAGGAGAGGCAGATAGCCGCGAGATGGATAGAACAAAGGAGAAATGTATCGGGAATGACAATGAGTGTCGCAACGTCGGCTACTAAAAGCCATTGTGCTCGTCGAAACGCGCATGCTTAATTATGATTTGAATTTATTCGATCGCGGATCTTTCGTCAGAGCTGTCAAACCTGACATGCTCTCTTGCTCTTTCGAAGCGTTAAAATAATATCTTGATAACTTATTCCTTGCGTTCCGCACAGTAAACTGTACTGTCATCCTGTCTCTTTATCGCGATTCTTACAGTCAAGCATTTTTCGTGAGTGTTGCAGTAGTAATATCAATGACGTGAAACATCGATGTCTTACGTTTTGCCGGTACAAGTACGGAAGCGAACGAAAGGAAAGGTTAAATGTCTCACTTAATTCAAACAGCGTCTAAGATATAACAGTATATCGCTCGCCTTTCTGCATTATTCACCGATGCACACATCCATCCAGAGCGCAGTGAAGCATAGTTTGTCGGTCAGCATCTGCATTCATCGACATATTCCCCGGTCGCGTCACAATTTCTCTAACCGTGGCGGACTTTCTCGCATGCACCGCGACTAAAGAGGTTGGCGATTCTAATTTCATCGTATTATGCATACTGCCGTCGGCGGCCGATCTATTTAACATAACGCGATGGAAAA
The DNA here is from genome assembly GCA_003063835.1 of Aphaenogaster floridana. NCBI lineage: Eukaryota > Metazoa > Arthropoda > Insecta > Hymenoptera > Formicidae > Aphaenogaster > Aphaenogaster floridana. The sequence continues at coordinate 285,426 of NJRP01000007.1, forward strand.
AAGCCATCACGGCACACGACCGCGCTCGTTCTCGTTATTGTTGCTCGCTCGATTGTAAATTAAAATATCGCCCTTGTAATTGGCCACTCGGTAAAACCGTGACCGTGTTTCCTCCGGAAAAGTATACCGTCTTTAAAAATCCTTCGCGTGTATAAAACAGTTTGTATGTCTTATCTGAAAAGATATGCTAAAAGAGTAAAAGTACTAAAAGTCTGTATAAGTGTACTATAGACAATTATCATATTATGGCGAATTATTTGCAAATTGGATATCTGATCCTTTCTTTCGCTTTAGAAGTAGAGCGATGTAAATGTAGTGAAACTACATTTTGTAAAGCGACTCGAGTGCTAAATTCGTGCCACGCCATCGTACGTGCCGCTGGGGGAAGGAAATTTTTGTTAGAGCATCCGTGGAATGATAAAAATCGCTCGCAAAATCATAGGAAAGTCGAAACCGCGGCGCTATAATTGGAATCCGCGATCGGCGAAAGTTAGTTGACTCGCGTGCTTGAGTTTGAGGACGAACTAAAATAGTCCACGCGAAATTCCGGGGACGGAGTCCTAAATCGTAGCACAAACTTTGTAACTTACGACCGGCGGTCACGAACCCGAAGGCACAAAGTCGGTGACTCCTCGACAACGGTGGTGCATTTGAATCAGCTTGCATACCGACGTCCTGGCTCATCCTGCCTGGTTCTTTCTCTGTTTGAAGAACCACGCAACGAATACCAATCCCACACGAGCTTGTCGTCACGGGGGAGGGCGATCAATTGACTTTCTTGTCGCATATCGATAACGTGTGTCACTGTCTGATACAACTTCCGCACTCCTTTATCGCAAAGAAGAAATATTATGAGATAAATCATTTAAAATCGAAACTCTCGGCATAAGAATAAAGTAAATACGTAATTTGTAAGATTCGCTTTAAATACGATATCGTATCTAAAAGGGAGTTTAATGGATTTAATAATGGATTTATCTAATTCTTGCATTAAATTCAATTGTATTTTATCACTGTCTATCCTTTTAACTATTCGAGATATAAATAAATATTTGTTATGCAGATTGACTTTATCCGATTAACTGCTCTTCAAATTTACAGAATTGTAGGTATTATAGAAATACCACGATACGCTTTCGCAGATACTCTTTTATATATTTAAAATTCAAGATATTATTAATGAAGCCACCATCGGTAAGAGATAGACACCACGATCCTTTTGAGGTGCGATATTTCTTCGAAAAACGGGAGGCGCTTCGTGCAACGAATGGCAATCCCACGCGCATGCAATGTAACAAAGGATCGACTTTCCCGTCACGTATCGATAATACTTTGTCAAATCGTATGTCAGTACTTCCTCTTCCTCCTTTGATGTATATATTTGCAATACAGACATACATGTACACCTATCAGATGCATACATCGCGTCTTATGTAGATATAGAATTTTTTTTAAACTCCCATTGTCCCCCGATTTGTATTCCTATTTAAGCAAGTATTGAAATACGTTAGAATTATACTTACTAATTATATACTTACAATTAGATTAAAAAATGATTATAAAACATACTAAAAGAATGAAAGAATTTCAGAATTTCTAATCATTTTCTTTTAAATATAATTTTTACTTTTAGATGTATAATTTTCAAATAAAAGCATTTTTCCTTTATTATTCCTTTTTGCAATTTTTACTTCGCGCCTTCACACATTTTTTCAATATACAAATTGTAATCTTCTTTTAATAATAAATTTACGTAATTAGATATTGTAAAATCTATACTTGAATAGACTTGAATTGATGGATTATTACACAACAAGTCAATGTATATGAAGTCATTTTGTTCTCAATATTAATAGACATGCTCCTGAGAAGGGAAGGTATAGCGGAGGAAGTGCATGGAAAAGCGACCTCGAAGCTGTCGATCGACCGCTAAGAAGGTCTTTCTCTCTCTCTCTTTCTCTCTCTCTCCTCTTCTCTTTCTCTATCTCTCTCATCGTCGGTCACGCAGTTGCGCGAAGACACGAACATCGCCGTATAAGCTTTTGCGCAAGAGGCATAATTATGGCCGAAGAGGAAGCGAAGCCGAGTGCGTTAGCACACGTAGGACGAACGTTGAACGATGAACTTGACACTGCACGTGTGAGAGAGACGAGAGAGAGAGAGAGAAAGAAGGAGAGAAAGGGTGTGCTCGAGCGAGAGCCGTAGAGAGAAAAGAAAGAGAAAGGAAGACGTGAGCCTGCAGCCTCACGAACGCCTACCCATTTCTATCTCGCCTTTTTCATCCTCAACAAAACAAATGACGTCCATAAGTCTATCGATCCCCTTAGATTACCCTTCTTAATTTCCCTTTTTCAGGTCAAGCTAGAAACGCGGATGCGTTTAAGTAGACAGTTGTTTCTCGACTCTAACCGTTTCTGTAGAAGCAGACACTTTGTGCGGCAAGGTAAGCACTGTTCCTAGCGATGATGCCATAATCATTTTATGCTTATCGATACACGATTAATACATATTCCAATGTATATAACAATAATATGTTACGTCCCAGTGAACCCCTTTCTCCCATTAATAATTATATTTTACAAGAGGATTTATTTAACGTTTTCTCCTCAAGCATTTCAGGAGAACTTTTTTTACTGTTATGCTTGTGCAGTCCTATGCGCGATAATTATATCTCTCCTAAGATAAGGAGATGCCCAAACGATACGTCGCAACAGCCACGATCGAACCACACATACATTCTCGAACAAATGAAAAATTAAACTCCTCTTCTCAAAAAGGAAATCTTTTTGTAAAATAATAATTTAGTATAAACATAGTAATTATGTAATTGTAACATTTAAAAACCTTCCTAAATGCGAGGAGAAGTACCTTTTTTCGAATAAATTAAAGTAATACTTATTAAAATATTTTATATCTCGAGATCTAGGAAAGATAGAACAATGATTCAAAAACGTAGTAGATTCGTCTCGCATAAGAACAAGCATAGTTAAGGAAAACTAACCAAATTTTTATTGCAAAATGTATAACTAAAACTTTTAGAATTTTAAGCCAAGACTCTGTAGAGTGGGAGTGGGGCTTACGCGGAGAGCTCTGCTACCCATCCTATCTTAAGTAAACAAACGCGAGTATAGGTCCTGCTAAAGTTTAAAAAATATTGATTGGTCCTAAGAGGACACTTCTGACTTACGGTTAGAGTATAAAAGAGCTGCCAAAGGGCCAGCTACTCACATCACTTACTTCACTTGGATCACTTGGATCACTTGGTTTTCAACATTCGGTTCGCACGACTTCTTCCACGAACATCTATTCTCAATTCGAGTTCCAAGCTCTTCGTAAAAATCCTGGATTTCGTTCCTAACGCAACGTAAGGATCATACTCGTACTTGTTTTTAGACTCATTTTAAGCTCGAATTTTATACTCTTTTATTATTTTTTCTTAATAAATTGAAATGTTATGTTATTATCTCGAATAAAATTTGGATCTCTGCTCTGCTTCAAGTTTAAATCTTGTAACTTAATAAAAGAGAAGCCCGACGAGCTGTTACGATTGTCGCTGGCGAACAGTGTGGTCCCAATCACCAAGACTGTCGCTGGCGAACAGTGTGGACCCCGTCTTGTAATAACAATTCTTCGGAGTATTTTATAAATCATTAATATTCTTTCTCATGCCTACTAAAGGCGGACGACGACAGCGGGAGAAGAGATTGAAATTTCAAATCATCAATCCATCTATCCAATGTGCCCAAGGCATCAATACTAATAGAGCGGCAGCGTGGTCTAGTGGTAGAGCGTCAGATTCGTAACCTCGGGTTCCCTGGTTCGAATCCACCTTATCACCGAGATTTTTCTCAAAACCGCGCTCTTCATACATTGAGTAGAAGGAGACTCGTGTATGAAAAACTGGGCTCCATCTTTCGGAAAAAAGAATTTATTCATTTGCATATCATGCTCATGTGCCACAACAATAGGTTGTGTAACCAAACGGGCTCAATAAAAGAACCACATGAATAATTTGGCTTATTTACGTCAAATCAAGTCAGCTCTTATTTCAAATCAAGATCCTTTTCCTTTATACCAAAAATTGACGCAATTATTGTCAAAACAAAACGAACAACGAAATTTAATACCCAAACGCACGAATAGTCTTATCAAATTAGAAAACGAGCTTACATTCCTCGAGTATAAACGTCTGTAAGTTGGCACCACTTTTTCAAAATTCGAAAAATGTAACTTTTTAACTATTGGTCGTAGCGCTTCAGGTCATAAGAGTTTTCGTTAGAACTCTTGGGGTGCCTACCAGAACTCCCGCCAGAACTGCTGATTTCCGAGAAAAAAATTTTCCTCTCGGGACTTGGAAATTTTTCGAAGTGCACCCTAAATTTTGCTGTAACTTTTTAACTATTGGTCGTAGCGCTTCGGGTCATAAGAGTTTTCGTTAGAACTCTTAGGGTGCCTATCAGAACTCCCGCCAGAACTGCCGATTTTTTAAAATTAGCGGAACTTTGAAATTATGGGTTCCACTTTAACATCGATTTTTAAGGGGTATTTGAACTGAACTCTTACTAAAACCTATAGGGAACTCTAGAACTCATCGAAATCTTTCGGAATCTACCATGAGAACTCGATTTTTTCAAAAATGAGGTGCGCCGTGAAGTTAGCACCCTCATTTTTAAAATGTCGTTTTCGGCACTTTAAACGACGGAACTCTTTCTAAAACCGACGAAGAACTCTAGAACTCTTGCCGGGGCATCCAGAACTCTAATAAATTTTTTCGAATTTTTAAAAAGTGGTGCCAACTTCACAGACGTCGAGTATAAAAACATTCGCAAAGGTGACCCGCGAAGACCCGCATATAAACTTCGTAATCTTTTTGGAACCGGATTTCGAATAAACCTTCCACCTCATTATCCAATCCTCCCTTCCATTGATCCGTCCTACAAGTTGCACAACTTGACCTCCGTTCTCAGGGTAAATTGTTTAAATACATTGACCCAAAAATAGGAGAACATCACAACGTAACAAATATTCATAATTAGTATTTTTAATTGCATATTATGTATTATATATAATATTGTATATAGAGATATTCTCTTATATATTTATAAACTTAATATCTTTCATAATAATTTACTTTAATTGCCTATACATTTTTACCTTATTTAAAATAATGAAAAATCAAAAGTTAAAATAGAAAGAAGCAGTAAAGTGAAAAGGCGAGATAGCATATCCATCTAGATAGCAATTATGTATGAATGGATAGTTACGACGAATATTTGCAAAATAGCTTGCGTAGTTGTAAGCGTGACAGTGAAAGTAGTGGAGTAACCGCTAAGTCCATCACTGGTAATGCGCGAATCCAGTACGGTGAATAAGCATGCGTACCTCACTGACACATTAAGATCACGAATCAAGATAGAGGCTGTTCTCAACCCAAGTCATAAAAGATACTTTGCTCCACTCATTCGTTCCACGTTAGCAAGCTGCATGAAGATCTCCTTGTCTCTCCTACGTTATTATTTTTCTAATGCCGCTATATCTGTTACATTCTTTCTCGTACAGAAAACTCTTACGCTAATGTAAATTTGGAACGTAACGCAACTAAATAAATATGTTATATAAATTATTAAAAATTACTCTCCAAAAAACTTTATATTTTTTAAATCTGCGGATATCATACTTCTGATTAATATTCTTTACGTACAAAAATATAGCCTTGGTAGCATTAATATGACTGGATTTATACGAAAAGATTTTAACCTGTGTGAAGTTAGCCCCCCAATGTCGAAAAATTAAAAATTTTCTTTTTGCAAACGTTTGCCCATTGTTTGCCCACGAATGCCCCGTTGGAATTTTTGTTTGCCCTTCTCTAGTTCAAAAGTTATAGGGCGTTTTCCAGCAAGAGACACAGATGACACAGTGTAACACAGTGAATCATTTTATCCTTGTTTAACATTCGGCAAACAACAAGGATGAAATGATTCACTGTGTCATCTGTGTCTCTTGCTGGAAAACGCCCATAAGCAATTCAATTTTGGGGGGGGGGGGCAACATTGACCCCCCAATGTTGAATTGTTTATAACTTTTGAATTAGAGGGGGGCAAACAAAAATTCCAACAGGGCATTCATGGGCAAACAATGGGCAAACGTTTGCAAAAAGAAAATTTTTGATTTTTCGACATTAAGGGGGTAACTTCACACAGGTAAGATTTTATAGTATAAAAAGTTTCAATTAATGCATACTGTTTTGCATTTCTCGACTTCGTTCAGTTCGATTGAGTTAGTTGCGTCGTTGTAAAAACAGTTACAGAATATCAAAGCCAAATCAAAGAATCGAATAGGCACTGAAGAGTACTGGAATTTTCATGAGTTTTACGAGTATCACGATGCATCGATGCATCAATGCAGGCGAATCACCGCGCCAGTCGCCACGAAACGGGCTCTCGAGTCGAGAGTCATAAAAGCTACGTATACACGCGCGCACTCGGGGTGCATCGTTAGTCGTTCGTTCCAGATTCAGCGAGCCGGGATTACCTACTTCCTTCTTTCTCCTTCGGCCGTGGAAAGAAACCGTATAATAGCGGCGGGCAAAATAAACACGGGAGAGGCAGAGGGCCCCGAGGAGCGACCGAGTCATGAACGAGTTTTACGAATGTCGTAACTCTCCGTTACTCAACCGCCGGGGTGCCGCATCGATAGACGATAATACAAAGATTGCCGGTTTTAAACAATAACGACATGCTGAATCCGACAGTCGTAACACGCCGGGCTTTACGTTTAAAGCGAAAATATGGCGTTACGTAAAGTCGTAGCTTTTGCACGCGCGCAAACGTGGCTTTTTTACTGCCGCAAAAATTGTCAGTTCCCATAAAACTTCACCCTCTCATCCCGCGTTCTCGCAATAGAAAGTTAAAATTTCCGGAAATTGCCTGCAAAACGGCTTTAACGTCGAATTATCTAACGCAAACTTTTTGACGTTATTAGCTAAAATATCCTGCACATATTTAACATTAAACACGCAAGCAATTTTTTAATTTAAAATTTTTTTATCGTATCCTTGAACAAGTTTTTAAAAAATTTATTAACTTATTTATTCAAACATAAACAAGTTTTTTTATACGTGCATTTTTAGCTTTCGATAAGAAGAAATAAACGATATGAGCTTCACAAAGTAATGTTTCAATAAACATGGCGTTAATTAAGTCCAGACAGAAATTTCGAATATAAGTTAACTATAAGGTACCGTATCGCGTGCTTCCTCTCTGACGAGCCAACGGGGGTAATTACGTTACATCAGGATTACAGAGAAGTGCGTGACCCACTCTGACTACGCCTTTCGATATAATTTAATGACAGAATTCCTCATCTTTGTTTATTTTCTTGTACCTTGTACCAACTTTATGCTAATAAATTATGCTAATAAATTAATTAATGTGTTTAAACGCCATGTTGGATGGCATTTAAATGATTTCTCTCACTGCTAATTCTTTTAAATTAAAAATATTAAAATTAAGTTACATATTTTTAACTTTTCACGAAGAAAAATACAGTGTTAACTTATTTCGCGCTAAACATTTTGATAAAAACATTGAAAAGCATTTGATAACACATTGGAAAATTTAAAATTGTTGACTCATAGTTCTAATTCAATATATTTTAATGACGTATGTTGCATGTCTCTTACTCATTCTTAGTTCTCTAAGGTTAATCGTACAAACCAAAACTTTCAAAAGTAAATTATAGGATTGACAGAGCTTTGACGCATCGGAGTGGTTGCCGTGCGGTCACGCATGCACGATCGCGCGCATAAAAGAAGGTAGATACGCATAGGAAAGTGTGACATCGCTTGAGGTGATTAGAAGTCGTAGATCGCAGAGTACATCGCATCTCGAGCGCAGTCGACCGTAAAGGCAAACAGGAAAAGAGTATTAGGCGACGCGATTCAGCACGGCTAGAAGAACGTGTAAACGCGCAGGAAAACACGGGAAAACGTATGCGTGACCGCGTACGGCGACCGGATGTATTTTCTCGGTAGCGAGTTACTTTCCAGGGGAAGCTGAAAAGCGTACAAGATATCAAGGCTAGAGCGGCAACATTCTTGCACGAAAATCGCGACGAGTGGCGTGACGAAAAGTGCAGGCGTGCATTATGCGTAATTCGATTGACCAGCCGGTCTGAATAATGAATTCTCTGTCAAGTCGACGCGATGTGTCAATGTGGATACCTAAACGGGCCGACTTTCTGTTCGTTATGTGATGGGAATTACGCATTTCGCTAAATGACATATTTCGTAAGCCGTGCCTTTGTCCGAGCGACGTGATACAAATGCACTAACCGCATTTTTGCGTAATTTTCCGTCCGCTCGCACACAAGAATTAACGCAGTAGCAATAAGTTAAAGCGTAATGTTTTACAAGAGGTACATAATATCACTTTATGTTACTCTTTTCGCAACGTTAGCAGATACCATGGATAAACGGATTTGCGAGAAATGTTATTCCGTGCTGCGTAATTTTTTGTATATGATAGTTGGTTATTTATCGAGTAAATGTTTCTTCAGACGAGGAATATTTAATCGTTTAAATAGAATATAAGAAATATTTGCGAAGCGGGATTGCATATTTTAACAGCATGTAAGAATGCTCGTTGCGTGGATTTAAAAAATACTAATCGGTCTTGAATATTGACTCGACATGAGGGTCAAGTACATTTGACATGTAACTGAGGAGATTGTGATATACAAGAGAGAAAGTACAACTAAAAAAAATTTTACGATGTCTAAATGGCGCATTCAAAAAAAAGATAATGATGTCCTTATTGACGCAGCGCAAAATAAAAAAGATGCAGATAGAAATACATTTACATGCATAAAACCAAGATTATTTCGCTAGACTGCGTCTCTAGACTGCGTTCTAAGAATAAAAGGTATTATGCTCGAAGTGGTCCTTGTAAAAATACGCAGATATAAATTACAGCCAATATTCTCCGTTTACGTCACTCGTAAATCCGTTTTCGAACGGTTGATTGATTGACGTACGTCGGATCAACTGCTGATAGAACTGATCGACGAATGCAACGTCTTACCTTCGACTGTCTAAAAATACTAATCGTTATTAATCGCCGGTTCGCCGGTTCGACATTGTGGCCGGCGCAAACAACGGATATTCCTCGCGATGAGAACGAAGAAAAAGGAAACCAAGTACGAGCCAAGGCGAAGGGAGAAAAGAAGATGATCTCACGCGACAAAAAATGGCGCACGCGGGTGCCCCCCCCCTTCCGGCGCAATTACATCGGCGTTACATGCCTGATCGGGTTTAACGATTGCGCGTCAAATTATCTAAATAAGAAAAAGGGGTCGATCTCTTTGCTGCTTTTCGCTCTGCCTCCACCCACTTGCGAGCGGCGCAGAAAATTCCGCGGTTCGCTGATCTCGTCCGGAGCAAAGATTAACGAACAAGTCGAGCTCTATCTCTCTTTCTCCCGCGGATTTAGAAGCCAGCGGTTACATCTAAGTAATTTGCGACGAGATTAACTCTCTCTCGTGCAGCCAAAAAGAGAAAAGGCTCGCGGTAATACAGTGTCCGAGACCAATTACGTTTCCTTTTAACGGCGGATGCTTTAATCACTGATTCATTTTACTGGCGTTTATATTTTCACGTCACACCCACGACATTCAATTCGGTGCGGTGGAAATTAACAAGCGAAGTTTGCTGCGCTCTTTCGCGGGACAATTTAATTACTATCGACGAACGGACGAGGTAATGGATTCGCGCGCGCGTGTATTCGAAGACGTGAAGTTTATAAATAATTGTTAGTACGGGAAAGCGAGTATCATCACGTTCAATGCCACGCGGTCGGCCGCTCGCGTCCGTTGTCTTGTAATTTTATTCGCGGTAGAATGCAATTCCCGATGACGCCAACGATGAGGCGACCTTCAAGGATACGCATCCTTCTTTCTTTCACGGTTCGTCCCCTCCCTCCCCCCTCGTTCCCGGTATCATTCGTTCCTCCTCCGTCTCTATCTTGTTCTCTCAGCACGGTGCGCTATTGCCCGTGTAACAGTAACTCGCTTAAGCGTGTAATTTGTATCCGTTGGGATATAGATGATACAGCGATGAAGAAAGCTTTATTTTTGCAATTAAGACGCTGCTGTTCACCACAGAGTAAGACAGGAAGAGAGAAAGAGAGAAGCGCTCGCGCTTGTAAATGCGCTCTCCGTAAAGAAATGTACCGTAACGAAGCATCAAGGTTGCGCTTGTACGATACGGCTGATCGGATCGTGTTTGCGTAATTTTACTTCGCTCGCAGTTAACGCGGTAAGTTTCTCCCTCTCGCGCGTTACGCTTATCACTCGCATTGTTCCCCGAACATGACGCGAAGGAAGATGACGTTGCCGAATGTACAGAGAAAAATATGCGGCAGACTATGAATATGAAAGATCCGGCAGATATAAGCGTGTATCAATCGAATTACTGCTACTGATAAAATCTGCATAAAAGCCTACGTTGGAATGATTTTCGGCCAATTAAATTGTGCGGCGACCGCGTTTCGACATAATTTAATGGCCGTTACTTTCGGCAAAAAGCACGAATCCCGAAAAAGGATCGATCGCGTATAACGAGCTTAATTAATTATAACGCTCCCGCCATGCATCACGCGTGGTCGCGGTAGTGCGTTGATCGGATTACTTACTCTTTGCCGCAATAAAATCTGCATAAACCTTACGTTACCGGACGCATTTGCCGCATTTCTACCAATTAAGCTTACAAAATCGCTAAAGTACCTTCGCTAAGTAAGCCGGGATTTGCTCGTTTTTCGCGCGTGATCGCAGTACGTTTACCAGATGGATAAGACGTAGCGATCAATCTCACTCGGGTACGGGCTTAATTAATTTTAATGCGTACACGCTACTGTTTGTAAATTGTTATTATTACAAGCATCCGATGATTGTAATAAAATCTGCATAAATCCTGTACTAATTATATGCTAATTATAATACATTTCAGCCAATTAATTAATCGTGAACATGTTCACAGTTAGACTAATCCACTTGTCGCTTCCTTTTTCTTACCAGCGAGCATTCTATATGAACTCCTGTAATCTTTAGAACTCGGAATACATACTTCTAAGCTGAACATTTTTGAAATTTCTATTGTAATACGCAACGATACGCGAGAAATAAAAAAAAATTTTTCGGCATTTATTTCAATTTTTCAAGAAAATTTTTTCCAATCGCTTTGTTATATTTGGCTATGTGAATAAAAGTGGGATAAATGCAGGGTTGGGAAAGTTACTTTATAAAAGTATCTAGTTACAGTTACAGTTTTTTCATTGAAAATGTAACTAGTTACAGTTATAGTTACTTAAAAAGTAACGAGTCGTTACTTTGCAGTTACTTTCTTGAAATGAAAATAAAAATATCAAATCTATACTTACAATTAGTGATAAAAATTTATTGGCATTTAATACAAAATCAATACTAATGATGCTCGTCTCTCAGATATAAAATCAAAAATAATTGGGAAGAAACCCAATGTGAGCCAACGCCGTTGTCGGGGTAAACAATAAATTTATTATTCAAAAATACACTATACAAATCTAAAAGCCACAAACGTTTCAACTCCTATTTGAGTCCTCCTCAGTGCATACAATTAAAAGTGATAAACGAAAATGGTAAATGAAATAAAATTCACGTCACCTCCACAAATGAAAAATACTTAGTATGTGACTTAAAAGGAGAAAACCAAAAAAAGTTTTTTTATGTAATAGAATTTTACCTAAAAAAATTTTTACCTAAAATTATTACCTAAAAAAATTTTTTTTGGTTTTATCCTTTCTATTCATAAGTTGTGTTGCATGTCGAGAGCAGTTGGGAGCATGCGCATTGGATTGTAAAGTGTGGATAATGATGTTTATGCACAAGCGCAAGGCTGCTCAATGCAATCTGCCAAAAGTTTGAAATATATATAAAGTAACTATTAATGTAACTATTAAATTAGTTACTAGTTACCAAAAATATGTAACTGAGTTACAGTTACAGATGGAGAAAAAGGAACGAAGTTAAGTTAGAGTTACCGAAAAAACGTAACTGTAACTGTAACTTCGTTACAAGTAACGAGTTACTTCCCAACCCTGGATAAATGCTTTTAGACGAAAGTAAAAGTATGAAATAGAGCACATATATCAAATTTCATATATTAAATTAATTAATTAAAGATAGTATCATCTAAAATAAATATATAATTTTTCGTTTTTATATTCGGAATTTTGATATCTATAAAATTCTCGATTACAACATCAAAATAAAAATTATCGGCACCTTCCGCGCTTCCGTTGAAACATATGAAACATGCTTGTTGAAATCGCACCGTCAATACCGTCAATTACGAGACGTACATAAATCGACTCCTGGCGCGATGCTTCCACGTTGCGCTGCAAACGAAGACTGAAATAGGCGACCGGCGAAACTAGTTTTTACCGTAAATCCACGGTGCACTGTAGTCGGAAAAGTTATCGTCCGACGACAAAACAAAGTAGGCGACCTTCGGTGACAAAGAGATATCGTTGGAATAAGGAATAAACTGGTTCCGGCTGCGACATTTTTTTACAAGGGTTCGAGCTACGATCGTATTACGAAATCACGTTCGCTTCATTCTTCTATTTTATAATATGTCATATAGAATTTTTCATCTCCTGCTGTTAGCTTACGAGGAATTATTTGTGATTTTTATCGAAACTTGTTAAACACTGAATTTTTTAAATCTCTGAGATTGTCCACATGAAACTCAATATACTTTTCATCATTTTTGTGTGCATTGTTTGAAAAGACGTTTACCTAATATATTAATCCCTAAAATCAATTATTTTTTTACCGCGATTAGCCATATAAAATATTTGCTCCCATATTAATTAAACTATAAGAATTACAAAACTGTTAATAAATTGAAATGATAAAATTATAAAATATTTTTATCTGCATTTTATTATAAATAATATATCTATCCTATTCTCAAAGTTTCTGAGATTTTTTATTTAATTATTAACATTCAAATATATTCAAGCGACCTTAAATCTTCAACAAGGCGGAGCATGTAGGAAGTAACGCTATAAGCTGTAAAATAATTCGCGAATGCATTCCCCAGATACATGCATGCAACACTGTCACCGTCGTTATCTCACGAAGAGGCTCGCGTCAAATACGCACCTATCCCATCCGTACGACGTGCGTAACCGTGCAAAGAATGGCGCGCGGTGGCGTACGCGCAAACGCATACAGATGCACGGATGTGGTCGTCGTGGCAAAAAGGCAGGAGGCAATCACGACCAGGCCCGAATATGGGCGAGTAAGGTCAGGGTGCGAACGCAGCTGAGAACGAAGAATGCCATTACGCGCGTTTCGAAGTCGCCGTCGCGGTCGGGGCGCCCGTTTCTCGCCTGCCCTTCCTCCCACCCTCCCGCCCTCCTCCACCGAGTGTGAACCGAGGAACGTGCGCGAAAAATTCGTCCATCCGTGGACACGTGTGCTCGATCATCGCAAAAAGTTGGCCCTTTCTACCGTTCATTGAAACGAGTTAAAAAGGTGCTGCCACGTTGTTGTAAAATGTAATTTTATTGCATGTCTCTTGCATTTTATAATAAATTGTGCATACATAATTTACATTTTATGTATAATTTAAGCTTTCCATTTAATATAATATTAAAAAATAAATTATACAGAAAAGATATCAGTAGATATTTTGCCATGTATGAGGTTGTTCCTCAAATATGTACAGCGAGCGAAAAGGAAACTGGACCGCCAGACAAATCTGGTGGATTGTAAATAAGTATTTTTATTTCCCAAGTATTACGTAAATGTTTCGAAAGTACCCCGGAAGATTGACTATCCATTGTGCATTGTGTACGAACGCATGTTCAGAGATATTCACGCGGTTGCAACATCGAAATTCGAAGGCATCGAAATTATATCGTTTTCAACGAGTTTCGATTCCTGCTCTTTCCTCCACCGATCTTCCACCGTTGACCATCAAATATGTGACGATCGATGGAGAAATCGCAATGCAACTGATTCTACCACCGTGTTACACCGTGCTACATCGTGTTTGTGGCCCGTGCATTGAAAACGACCGAGGGGCCGATGCGGTGGATATCGCGTGCGCATTTCAACCGAAATGCAGCAACGGGCTAAGCTGCGCTCGCTTGCGCGGTGTGCATCGCAATGCGATGCAGGCAGCATAAAACAAGCTGCCATACATGGGGCGACCGTCAGCCGACTCCGGGTTATAGCAGGACCAGCTCTCGGCTTCGAGCACCGGAGGAAGACGGAACGAGAACGCGGGGCGAGGCGAGGAGGACAGGAGAAACGGAAAAGGACGTCAAGACGACGGCCGCGAGTGGAAAAGAAAGGGATGGCGGGAGAGCGAGGCGGAGGAGGAGAAGGGGGGTGAGAGGGAGTTGTAAAGCGTGTTATCCGCGCGCGCGTGTGTGCACGAGCAGCACGAGATTGTGTTCACGGAGAGCCGGGCTTCCTCTCCTCCTCGAGATAAACCTGGGTTCTCTCGCTCCTCACGAACGGAACCGCATGAAAAGATCTCGCCAGAGGTCCTCGACACCCTCCCCCGTTAAAAGTGCATCCTCATAAAATACGAAAACGTCTCTACGTATGAGGCGCGTGCACAGCAACGCTAGGAGACCTGACATCGTGTGACGAAACGATATGGACGAGGTTGTCGAGAACGGTGTTACCTATAATCTAACCAGTTTTTCTTGAATCTAAATCAGCAGAAAAAAAGGAATTTCCAAGAGATAATTGAATATCAATTGAATATTTGGATATTAACATCTCATCAATCATCAATCATATCATCAATCAGTCATGATGTTAGTTTATAAACGAAAAAAGACTGCTCTTATTACAACAATATGTGTAAGGTCTTACATCTCGCTAGAAATTCAGTTTACTGAGCAAGTGCAGTTTTCGAATTTCCCGATTCAACTCTAACTTATGAAACATGCGCGTGTAAAGAAGTCTTTCGTGACAGGGAACATAACAATCTTAAACGAGATTATCGATCACTACGGCTCGAGCGGAACTATATAATCACGCGCGCGCATTACATTGCAATCAATATTTAATGCGCGATTAATTAAACTGAAAGCAGATACATACTAACAAACTCGGACGTTGCGCAACCGATTCGATTATTAGCTATCAATTAAAATCAATTAGGGACGTGCGCTGTGAAAACGCAAACCCGCCGAGGTCGACGCGGCAGTCGCTTTATTCGCTCGAAAAATTGATTCCTTCCAGGCCGATTACAATCTCGGGAATAGTCTCTTAAAAGTCCCGGGAGAGAGAGAGAGAGAGAGAGAGAGAGAGAGAGAGAGAGAGAGAGAGGGCAAACGTTTAATAGCCTACACAGTAAGTCTTACGCGCGTAACGGCTGTCCCGTTACGTTCCCTATCGTCCATTAAATCGCAATTAATTAAATACGAAAATTATTCATCCCGACCGTGCGCGTTACACGCGAGCCCGGCCCGTGTAACGTGGAGCACACCGCGTAGGTAGGTATGCAAACACATCTACACGCCATTCACATGACAACGAGCGCGGCCGCAAGAGAAGGTGCCGATGATTAATTCCAGGCGCAACGTTCCCCGACGTCGTTACGCACGTCGTGTTCCTCTATACTCGGCGGAGATCGAATTCCCCTAACCTTGTAAAGCGGCGGCTTACATGCCGTTATACATATCGCCGAAGGTGTCGAAGGCGCACGGCAACACCTACACGCGGAATGGGCAGATTAGACAGCTACATACGTTCATTGGCTTTAGAGACGAGCTGTCCCACTCTTTCTCTTTCACTCTCTTTCTCTCCTTCTTTCTTTATCTCGCAATCTATTTTCCCACACCTCGGAACACTTTCAAGAGACGTTTGTCTTTTACAAATTGAGAGAACCACGTGTATCTCAATTAAATATATAATTAGTACCTGAATATATCTCTTTTAATAGATAAGAACTCATTTAATTGAACAGTTGCTTCAATTCCCGCCTTGTAATTGCTCTTTTAGCTGGCTATTTCATATTTCTATTTATATTAAGAAACTCGCTCGAGTCACAATCCTCGATCCTCGGTCTCCCATATCAGACATGTTTCATATGGATAATATGAGCACGCTATGCGAACCGCAAGAACGTCATCGCGACCTTGACATTTTACGCGCGCGATGCACGGATGCATTTGCGGAATTTCCGATGCACGCTTTGCATTCGGTTTTCGTGACAGATGTCCCGGAGGAAAAGGGCAGCTGCGCATTAATTACATTGCAAATTAATATAGAAACAAGCATATTATCCTGGATGTAAACGATGTGTGCGATTAATTGAGTTGAATAATTAGTATAGTAACTAATTACAAAGACATTCAATTATATATTATATCAATTATCTATATCGCATAGATCTACACTCCTGTACATATAAATAATAACTTTAAATATATTACCAAGTAATAATTTAAATAATATTTGTAGAGATGACGTTTATCTGATAAAATTTAGATTGCAGAAGTAATGTCTTTGCCTTATATTCAGAAATATCTTCAATAATTATTTCAACTCTTTTTCTATGAAATTGCAGACTTTTTCCTACAGTATGCGTTATAAGTACGCAATACATTCTCTTCTTATATCTTTGACGTTAATATCGCGACCGCAATAAAAAACTCCTCAAAGTATACGACATTACAAATGCACAAGAAAGAACCTCGGCATTAATGGTTATTAGATAGAAGAGTCCATTTCACATATCAATGAGACGAACATTGAACTCCATGTAATTATCCTGCTCGTCTCTTCGTTGAAGCCGTAGTATAAATAGCCGTGTGTGTCAGCGTTGCATTACAGAAATGTGCATCGTGCGTCACGTTGAGAGAAAAGGCCGTTATTGTCGGTTTTCCTTACGAATTTCAATTCATAGGAACAATATGACTCAAGCAGCAAATTCAGTAGACATTAAAAAGTGCAGAAAATGCAATTTGAGTGTATGGGACAAAGACACATCATCTGTATATAAAAATCACATCTCAGTTTAAAAATTATTGATAACGTTCAAGTACTTAACGTTTTGTACTTAACAAGTTCAAGTACAAAAAATTTAATATTTATTCGCATACGATATATATTCTCAATTCTTAATTATTTGTAAAGTAAATGTGTAATATCTAACTTAATACATTTCTAAAATAAAATAAGAATTTATCGGTGCACATATTGTACAGTATATTTCTCCAATATTAACAATACATTTTAAGCGCAATATCGGAATTTTTATATTAATTAAAACTGAATTTATAAAATGAAATTTTTATATTGGTAATTTTTTGTTGACTAAAAGGCGACACGTTTAATTTAGTAATTTATCACCGATAATTCGTCGATTTAATAGAAATATAGACAAGAATACTCGACTTATCCCTTAAGTACCGAGTGGCGCGTTCGAAACGCCTCCGCGAGAGAACACAAAGAAACATTTCGCGAAGGGAGAAGATGCTCGTATCCGCGCGAGACGCCTCGTAAGAAGCAATCTCTTACGCGAGGCCAAGAAATCGCCTGCTCACTTTTCTACATTCTACGAATAAAATGATAAGCCGGCGATATATCGTCTACGTTATATTCTCTCGCAGCACACATCTCCGCGACTTTTTCTGCAATCCGCGCGCAAAGGACGGAAGAAAGGAGAGAGAAAGAGAGAGAGAGAGACGAAGAGAGAGGAGGGAGAGAACCCTCCCCGGTAAGACGATGATCGGTCGTCGCAGCCTTGAAACCTGTCTCCTCAGGCTTGGCAAGTGCACGACTAAGGGGTCCTCGATTTACACGGCGCCAAGCCAAGATCAGCACGGAGAAATGCGTGCGCCGCGCGGCACGTTCTTTTTATTAATGAACGGAGAGCCACCTCGGCGAAGGTCGCGCCTGCCGATGATCTATATTAAATGACGATGATCCTCCGACAGCGTAATAAGCGTAATAAGCGGATGCAAAAACGCGTGACGTTTGAGTGATATTAAACCACTAGCTACGTAGTGGTGTAAGATAGACGGGGAGATTTATTCCTCTCTGGCAGAGGCTGTCCAAGAATACGAAGAGACCACTCGGCTGGTATAATCGAGATTACGTAATATTATGGCATTAAAATTGAGACGTGAGACAAAAGAAAAGAGAAAGCGGAACATATTCCCAGATATTACAATAAAATTGGATGTTTTTACCCAGTCTTGAAACTGCATGTCTGTACGATTTCGTTCCTGCTGTAGGCTTCTCGTGTAAAAATGAATTTTTGAGTTTGCATCCTCCTGGTTCTCAAATACGTGAAAAAATCTTGCGAAATGAAGCGTGTATTTTCTGCGCGCGCGTCACCGTTCGACCGATGCCGATCTCTTTTCGTATTCTCACATTGCGCCCGACGTTGACCAATGTATCGGTCGCCATAGTCGCCAGGGAGACAAAAGTCGGCCGATCCAGTTGAACACACACGCGGCCTTATTGTTATTTACGAGCCGCGATATAAGGTATTAAGTAACGCTACTTTCACTGTCGCCTACACGGTCGTTAAATTCCTGCCGTCTGTGCTGCGAAAGGTTCCGACCGATCGCGAAACGACAAAGCACGGCGTCTCGCGTTGCGCGCCCGACCTGCGCTTTGACTGTCGAAATTAATGGTAGTCCGCCGATCCGGCACGATCGATCGTACCGCATAAACCACGCCTGGTGAACGATCGGTCTAATCGTATCTCTTCCGCGAAATTGAGATATTATAACAGGCCGAGACAGCCCAACGGCATTCACGCACGTGAATTCGCACGCGCGCCGTGTGCGCGCACGTTTTACACGTGGTTATGAATAACTATGTCTACCACACGGCCAAGAAGTAATAAATCGCGTTGGCCGAATAGTCGTCGTAAATATTATCCAACGAGATATCGAATAAACCTGCACAATTATTGGACGTAAAACGAGGATATCGCACGCGCGTAAAATAAGTCCGTTAAGGAGTTAATGCTAAACTTCCTCTATACACCAGCACCTTTAATAACGATCATGCAGAAAAAATGTACAGCAATAAAATCGCATGTATAGTATCTAGCTTCGCTTCCGCCTTTTCACTAACTTCTTATCGACTCCTCGTCCAAATGCTCGCACTTTTGGTATATTCCTTCGCGACTTAAGATTATTATTCTACATTAGATTTTCAATTAATTTTGCTTTAACAAGATTTTAATTTGAGATCCGATTACTTTCCTTTAGCTTTTTAATGTTGAAATTTTGACGAATCCTGAAAAAGAAATAATACCCAATCGGACCTTTATTAAAATGTCGTGAAACATTACTTGATGATGTCGATATATGGATCATAATGCATAGACCACATTCCGAGACTTTAGTGCAAGGAAGAAGAGGATTCACGGCCACGGTAGGCCAGACCGACAATAGGTAACCTTGAATTTAGCAGAGCGGAAACTACGCCTATGCTCCCTCCCAGCCTCTCTAATTACTTTCTCCGCGGCAGTCTATCGCCAAGATCTGGGCGAATATGGGCGCGAAACTATCCGGCTGCTCCGTGAACGTACCGTGCATGACGTAATAGTAACCTACTTCCGCTCGGTGTTCATTCATGTGCTATGAAAGAAGCGGAGGGAGAGAGGAGGAAAGAAATAGAGTCGGTATATCTCTGGCCCCTTTTCTCCTCCTCTCTTCTACGTGCCTCTTTCACGTCCTCTCTGCCTAGGCACGCACATCTGTCGGCATATCGCGGTTATCGCTTTATCTCCCTCCTGATTCTCGAATAACCAAGGATTGGATCCGGATTTCAATTATGTAGACTCACGGAAGCGATTGTGTTCGCGTGCACGAAAACCCGGCAATCAATACGCGAGCTATCATCTTTCGGATACCATTGGAAAGATCAATCCCCAACCGAAATCGTATCAATTTTATAATCCGTACGAGTAGTTCAATTTCAGGATTAGACAAGATATTCGTTTGGATTAAAAGTAAAATTAAATTTACGAACACACCACGAATGTGAAAACAAAGCGCGTACAGCACGTAAAGAGAAATATCCGAGATATTGCACGGAAACAAAGAGTGAGAGTGAGATTGCGCGAGATTGATCATGAACTCCTCGGTTTTCTTTGTACCTTAAGTAATACCAATGATTATGCATATAAGAACCATTCTCCACGGACAATTTCGAAGCCCAGTCCTACATAAATTGCGAGAGCGCGACCGCGCCGTGTGCAGCAAAACGCCCGGCGTGAATGCATCCATGCGTGCGCGCGTGCACAGTAAAAGTCGATATAGTTACTCACAGTCGAGGGAGCCTGGAGAAACGCACGAGATACCTGGACCATTCGCGGCGGATCGCGCGCACGATCGTTTCTGTTCCGCACGTAAGACAGACCTGCCTAACGATCGACACTAATGGCCTGCAGAGGAGAGTATTAAACTTAATATTGTGTGGGAGGCAGGCTCACTTTTGTCGGCGAGGAGAACGCAGGGCGATTTCGCATGGACGAAACGAACCGCGGTACGTCTATCCGCATTGGACGCATCAATGCACTAAAGCCGAACTTTCGTCAGCCGAACATGTTAGGGAACGACATATACCCCGTTTTTAATCGGAAATCCAGGGCCGTGCAAAGGGTTTTCGGGGCCCTGTTGCAAAGGTAAAGATGGGGCCTTTTACCTAGTCATGAATTTAGTATTAAAGAAGCCTTAAGAGGATTAGAAAATATAATAAAATAGTATAACTAAAATTATATTTATTTATAAGTGAGTATATTTTGAAAAGTAAATAAAATATAATCAAATTGTACAAAACATAAACAAAATTTTATAAAATGTAAATATAGAACATATAATTCGGATTTATAAAACATAAACAAAATTCTGCAAACAAAATTTTATAATTCTATAATCAAATACTATCATAGAAAGTTATTAATAAAAGCCGTTTGATTAGGCAAACGATTGCATCACCGATATACAATATTCATATTAAAACAATAAGGATTTCATTAAATTTAAATTATTACTTTATGAATTATAAATGAATATAATTTATATACAAAATTAAGAATTTATCAAGAATTTTATTCCTGTCATACAAAATTAAGTTGAATAGAAATTAATTTAGATAGAAACAACAAAAAATAGTTATATCTTAACCGAAATTTCGGGGCCCCCTTAACTGGGGGGCCCTGGTGCGGTGCATCTGCCGCACCCCCCCCCTTTGCACGGCCCTGCGGAAATTAAAACTCTTATAAATCCTAAAGATTGCTACAAAGAAAATTTAAATTAAAGAAAATTTGAGAAAATTGTTTTGAGAAAATTTAAGTTACTTTCTTGTGATATAGCAGAAGAATTAGATACCTGTAAAGAGAAAAAGTGCTTTACACATTATTGCACTAGATTAATTCAAGGATCGATTGCACGCTCTATAAATTACGAATATTCTTCATCGCGGAGACGTTTCAGGATATCATTCAAACGATAAAAAAAACAAGCGATGATCGTAGGCGTCGCGTCGCGCGAATGCTCGCCGATCGCTCTCGCAGAATGCGGTTGACATTTCTCGGCAAGTAGAGCGTTGCTCGCTACAAACCTAACCGATCGACGATATTCCGCGACCGTCACGCGCTGAGTCACGCTGAACCCGCCGCGTGTCGCCGAGAGGACAAGCCAGGTTGCAACCGACATATCGGAAGCGGAAAATAAACGAGCCATTTTTGCCATTTCATTGGAAGTCATTTCGCCGGGTGCGCTCGAGCGCGTAACGACGCGATAACGTCGCGATCTCTGCGAATGCACGGACGTCTTTTTTATCACGGGAGGAGCCCCAGTATCCCCCCTGTAGAAGACGAGACAAGAATCTAATCAGATTTCTTCACTCAGGACTACTTCTCGATACAAACATGTCGGAGGATGGATTTGGATAATAGAGACGAGTAAAAAATCCGTATCTAAAGAGCAGAAGGAACTAGTTAATATGAAAATTATTGTAAATATCTGTAGCAGCATGGAGTAGGAAACTTTCGAAAATTTGTTCGCTTTCTAACGTATGGTCTGATAGAATGTATTTCGAAACTCTACGCTTATTTTTTACCGTTGCACTACCAAATCATATTTGTTTGTCTCTATTTGTTTACATCGAAAGATACATAGATTTCACACAGAAAATTATGATAATGAAAAAGGCGTGGTTGTGTGGAAGAGGGTGAATAATGTTCGCGATGCTCGAAGAGAGAACTTCGCTCAGCAGAGCGACTTAACGCACTGCTTCGCAATATTGCAATGTGCGCTCGTTTACAGCTGTCAATCTTGCTCGCAGCAATGTTATTAAATCCATTTACGTGCGGTGTATAAATGTATACTCGGTAGACAAGATGCTTCACGGGTTTCTCTACTCGAGTCGGACGCACGGTTCGCAATCGAAACATCTTGATTATTGACCGCAGAAACGATCAGAGAATGCGCTTCGCGATCCGAGACGTCTAACACGCGGCGAATAATTAGCGTAATCAAAAGTTCGTTAGTAAAAATCGCTGTAGGTAGCTGTTAATATTATCACGAGGTGCTTAAGTAAAATGTAAAAATTAAAGTACATGCTGCCGTGCAATTGCCTCGTTACTATTTAATGGCAGATTTACGAGCTTCTGACAAGTTTTCATAGTAAAAGGTAAACAAAAAAACAGCGTCACATTATGAATATTAAAAATATATCGTGTTAATAATATTATAATATAATATTATAATATAAAAAAAGTTTTACAATAGTTTCTACTGATTAAGAGATAGGCTTTTGTTATTTATGCTCCTTTATCTATTTATTTATTTATTTATTTATTTATTTATTTATGCTCCTTTATCACAAAATCTTTTCGATAAATAACTCTTTGACTCTTTGAAAAATAGATTTCAGATTTATATTCTGCTTGTCAGTATTCATTTCATTAAAATGATTCTGTCTACGTGCCTGAATAAAGAAGTCCGTCGAAATCACGACATCACGCGACATGCGAATAGCTTGTACATATGCCAACATGTCAGAAAGAAGATATTTAAATACCGTACTGGAACATGTTTTTGTAGATCATGTTACGCTGATGGATAATCCGGTTGCATGTCCGACGTGTCGAAACATTCGCTCGATAAAGCGCTATTAATTACGCAAACGATACGACAAGCAAGACGCGTGTATACGTGCTGAATTTAAGGACACCGCTGTTCGAACTGATAAAAAAGAAACGGAATAAGGATCGGCGATGTTAACTATACGCGGCACGCATGAATCATTTTCTACACGGACTGCGTGATAGTCGAACAACATAGTTATGCGAACTGCACGCGTTATCTGGTCCGTTCATCTGGAGCAATTCATCTGCGGCAAAGGCTAGCCGAAAGAATGACAGTCCGTCGTGTAGACTTTGCTAAGCTACGTTGCACAAACCATAGTAATTCGAATCGGTGGTAATCGGCCGAGGTGAAAGAGAATGTTTCGTAACGCAGTTAATTGCACACGTGCAAAAAAATACCGATTATTAGCTTACTTTCCTATGACAATGATTTATGGACTTGTATAGGCTATGAAAACCATCAACGCGATATTACGCGAGCCGCGACAAAAAGTATTCGCGGCGAGGAGAATTGGCTTTCCGATATAATGATTTTATAGATGAAACAGATTGCAGGTTCTAAATTGACCCTGAATACGTTGATTAAGGTACCATTGAATCTACAAGCGTGCGTGATAGGTCGCTGATCAACCGGTTGATCGTAAAATTTCCGGTCAGACCGGGTGAAAGTATGTCACATTCGTCACAATATCAGAGATCTTAACCGACTGCGTACAACGTTTATATCTCCATAACGCGAATATCTGTGTCACTTGTGCTTAGAGGCAACTAAAGTCTTATCCTTGTATAAATTAATTCGATCGCCATTAGTATTCTATGTACCACACACACACACACACACACACACACACACACACACACACACACCCACACCCACACCCACACACACACACACACATATGTATAATAGACAGAATCTTTTTCTTAAAGAAGATATCATTAAAAACCTTTGTAATTTGCAATATCTTCTTTAAAAAATTATCCATAAGAAATAATATATTTATTATACGTAAATAAATCAATCATTGTTAATACAAATTCTAACATACGTGTTGCATTCTATTGTGTACCTTCTCTCTCGTGTATACATATATATGCCTATAATATGTAGAAATACGATGTTTTATACTTGGATCTTTCTATTGGTAACTATCAATACATTTATCTCTGACATACGAGACTTTTCGAGCCGTTTATCTTCGTCGTAAAACGTCAAGCGAGACAAATGCGATTCGCAGGAGTCCTTTGTTCGTCGCTTTTCCAAGAAGCTCGCGGGCGAGATCTAAAGGCTCCTCCACCCCCATGTCACACAGATCAAGAAGATCCATTAGATTATTTCCGATCGGGATCCCACCGACCTTCCCTGCGGCTGAAATAGGACCTTCGTCTCTCCTACGTGTCCTTTTCTGCTCGCAAGCACAGAAAAGACCTACACGTTTTCCCCCCGGGCATTCGCTCATAATCAACAAATCGTAGCCGCGCGGCGGATCTATTCGCTTCGATTGAGGCTAATTTGTAGCATAATAGAAGAAGAAGATCGCTGCTAACCCGCACCCTTCGCGGCAAATTGGTTCCTTTAGTTTCTAAGAAGTAGAAGGTTACATCTTCGAGGGCAAACCGGATCGCGCCATGTATATCGTACCATGGTAAAAGCCGGCTAGATTAAGCCGGTCGTTTCTCTGAACCACTAGCAGCAAAATTAGTAGACGATGTACCGTTTTTCAATCATCTTTTTTTTAGTACCAGGGATCAGGCGTGAACGCTAAAAATCGAATGTAGAATAGTAGCAGGAAGTAAAAATCGTGTTGAAACATGCAAATTACTTTGATAAAAAATATCTTAAATGCCCCCTTTATTTAATTCTCCAAATATACTATGTATCTGTGGGTCAATGTATGTTTAAGACAAAAAACCAATTTACTAAAATAGAGATGCAGAACGATGTAATATTTGAAAAAAAAACACATTCAAAATATACGGAGCATAAAACGAATAAAGGTACGTTGGACATTTTTCAAGGAGTCATAATGGTCCGTTAACGTAAACGTATGTACACTGCATTACACGACTAGCATATACGCACGAATTAATTTCACCGTGGAATAATAATAGCCAGTTGCACTTGGTAATCACACGCATACGGGTAGCTAAAAGTACAGACATATGCTACGCGATTCACCAGCGCTTTTATGCGCTGGCTACGGAACGTGGGTATTATTCGCGAAGGTCGTCCCACGAAGGCTGCACTGTGTCAAACGGGTAGAATTGCCTGGCGAACGACGTGAAAATGAAACGGGGGCAACACGAGCAGGACGCGCGTGCGTAGCCTTATCCTCCTTCGAACCGAGAAAGAATGCATCTATTGTCTTTCCACGGAATCCTGAACCGACGAACTTTGCGGCCCCGCGCAAGGGATATACGTGAAGAGAAACCATGCAAAACCTAATTAACTCAAATTTAACTCAATTAACTCAAATTTTCGAAAAATATTTCTGGCATTCAATTTGCAACATATCCTCTAAGAAAATCGAATATTTAAAAAGACACAAACGATCAAATTAAATTTAACAATTAAGTTGACTGTAAAAAAATTTGCGTTCAAGCGATATAACGATCCATTCGTCGACTAAAGAACTATATCAAAATAAAAATTTTCTTTTCCTAGAACCTTATTCTTATATGACGGGAGGGATGTTTTAAAGCAGGATAAAGAAGAAGGTCAGAGACGCATAAAGACGCATATACAGCCGCGTGCAAAAGGAAGGGGGCGACCGTACGCATTTTAAGTACACGCGGCGTTTCTTGGTAACGAAGCAATGAAAAAAATACCGGGGGAACTGGTGTGTGCGTTTCCCGGGGCATATAACGACCATAATAGGAAGGTAGAGAAGTCTTATCCCCAGAACCAGGTTACGTTTGCCCGTTGTTATGCCGGATGGTTTCAACCACCATGTCTGGGTGATCCGCGGGATCTGGGTGAGACCGCGCGCGAGAGAGACAGAGACAGAGAACGCGAGAAAGGTAGACCGAATGAGAGGGAATGAGATAATGAGAGAGGCGGGAAGGCGGGGAGGCGGGGAGGCGAGCAGAACTCGGCGCTTCGCTTCTTCGCTCCGCGCGCGAAGTCGAAGAAGTAAGAAAAGAGGCAAGTAACACAAGGCATACGTCGAACAGATGCAACTAATACCTGTGCTTTAAGGAAACGGAACAACTCGAAGGAGTTCGTGCGTGTCGAGCGACTTCGAAATGGAAAAGTGGTCTCTCGAGAGCACTCGATTCCGCGTTCAACGAAAGTGCGCCTTGCAATGAAATATTTCTATCACCGTTATTCAGAACGCTGATTGATTTGATTTTGTTGTTCAATTAATAAGCAACGTCTTGGTTCGCGCGTAATAGAGAAATGCAGTCTGAACGGCTAGACGATTTCCGCACACAAACCGGTGTTCTCCAATCGATAACACAAACTTGTTTGAGATGAAAGTTCAGGGTAACGTGTACTCTCGTGTGAAATGTAGTTAAATTTATTGGCTTAAAAATCGGCTTAGTATACCATAAATTAGAGGTAATATTAGTCTTTTCTGAAAACTAAATTGCACTCATACCAAACAAAAATCTTAAAAAAAAATTTACGTTACTTTACATATTTACATTATGTTATTTTTTATATCTCTCTGGTCTTTAATTATAAACTTTTTAAGTACGTCGATATATATAGATTTCAGATAAAGCAAGATATCAATCCCGAGAGTTGATTCAATTTATATTATTTAAGTTTCAAAGATTTTCATTAATTTTAATTTTATTATGTTTCAAAATAAAAGCCAATATACAGCCGTGTCAGTATACTATCGGATATTGTCTTTTAGATTTATTATGCGAAGACAGGCCGCGGCACCTGCTGCTGGCACTTATGGTCACGCGGATACGCTCTCTCTTCGCGTGGCATGGCAGGTGCACGCTCCAGAGTAATATCTAATCCGCGTTAACGACGACCGAGTTTCGCACGGTTAAAGTCCTAAGCGGCTTCCGACCTGGTTATTAAACCTCACATCCTGCGTAACGATTTCTCTCGTTGCAGCAGAAACATCCACATCGCGCTCTCGCGTGGGGCGATCGACCGATTTGTAATAAAATTATATTGCAGCATTTACTGCTAGACATGTCCATTATGGTGGACAGAAACGGAAATAATTCATTTATCGAAATAACGTCATTATATAGTAATAGATTTATACTTGCAGTGAATCAAAATAATTTCTTCGGATATGTTCTAATTTTGAAAATCAAACAACCTGCACTGTGTGTAATAGAAGAAATATATTAATTCATCAAATATTATTTGCTATTCAATTAATTACCAATAATTAAACTTTCCGTAAACATATAATTATAACTTCACGAAACGGTGAGCTCTTTTAGTAGTCAGAGACTTAAATGATCAGACGGAATTTACCGAATAGATCTATCACTGATACTCGAGGGATATCATTAGCAAATGTAAGAAAACATGTTGAAGACGGTTCGAAGAACGCGTTTATTGAACGGAATGAATTCGAACGAATTGACACCGTTAGTTGATAAAAACTGAGAGAGTTAAATATAGCGAAGATACGATATCATTTATTAGAGAAGATGCTAACTGGGGCTGACCACGCCCCGCGGCTAATCGCTATCTCGAGTAACGTCCCGGAATATTAATTAAATACGTGATTAATAATAAGGGGAGAGCGAGGGTCGGTTAAACGCGGATAAAAGTAGCGTCGGGCAGCGCGCGACTAGGCGCCACAGTTATCGTAATTATTGTAATTGGTATTTACGAGGGCCATGGAAACTCACTCCTCATTCCCTTCCTCGAGAGCACCGGACCGGAGAAGCGACTCGATCTTCCGGTTCTACGATCGAAAGTAGATGCAAAAGCTTCAGGCAAGCAGGCAGACAGGCAAGTCCCTCGCTACTCCGCTGCTCCGGCTCCGATAGTTCAAGTACAAAAAAAGATTCCCCTTAATATTTTAATAACACACCTCGATTAAACGGGAATCATTAGACGGGCTACTGTAGACATCGCGGAGAGATACGCGAACCTAGGTACGACGACGTATCAATCGGATATGGAAATCGACGAGCGCTATTAACGGAACTCGCGCAGAACTCGCCCCGTTCTAAGTAAGTCTTGTATACGACGTGTTATATTTTAAGCCGCTATTTACATACGAAATATTCATGTCGCGCCGTAATTACGAAATATTCTCAGCGAAAGTCTTGACGACGTTGCGAAAAGTCGAGAATTAATCCGTCGTATAAGACTAAGTTTCTGCTAACGGTATAACGTCATAAAAAATTCTGGCACCTCTCAGAAATGATCTATAAACATTTTCGTTGCAATAAAATTTCAATTAAACGCTTGTGAAAACATATCTATTAGTTAAATATTGATAACGTAATTGATTTCTGCTGTGAGATTTCGAAATTGCGTGACACATGACATTATCGATGATATTAATAGACACGTTCCAAGAAGTCCCGATAATTTATCTGCTAATTGCAAAACTAATGTCACGCGATGATTAAATACGTGCTGTGCGCTTAATTCAATACGGATTGCATTGCGAATGACCGATCGTGCGATATGCCGATTAATCGAACCTACGCGCGACGTTAGAAGCAACGGTTTTGCCGGAAAGCGATCGCAATAAGAAGCGCCGCTTCGTGAAATCGATATAGGCGTATCGATTGATAAACGAGAAACCGACGCGACGGTAGCGGTGAACGATTTCCGCCATTGGCAATCTATCCCACGACTTATCTAACCGCGTAAACTAATTCAAGTAGATTTCTCGAGAACGTCTCGAAACGAGAGCTCCACCGCCACCGATCGAATGCTACAAAGATAAGAATCGAGGAGGTAAAGATTAAGGAGATAAATGACCCTCGTGCCATTTTGCACAGCCTCGTAAATTCATCCCACTGCGATATAAACATAAACCGTATCTTTTCTCTATATATCACGGTTGAAAAACTTCTATGTGACTTATATATAAAATTATTTTGTGTTTTCTTACTTATTATTTCACTAAAATATTAAGATCGTATATATTTCTTTATATACTATATATCCCCCCGTTCTTAAAGAGAATTACGCTGTGCAGTTACAATAGAAAGCGCTAATCTACCGTATCTTTCGTCACGTTTATCATTCTCGCCGATAACGCTTCAATACAATGAAACTAGGACCGTGCGCAAACAATAGCGCACACTTCCGCGATTTACGTTTTATTCGAATGCATTCCCGCCGCCGCGGGCTGACGTTGCAACTGAAGTTGAAATTAAAGCCGGTCAAGAACATCGTTCGCGAAGACCTAGAACCCTTTGGCTGTTTGCATTTTTTCTTTAAGTATATAGATTTAATAATTCTCGAGAACAAATAGACGTTCGCGTAATGGGTTATTGGCGGAACGAAAGAAAGTTTCGTTGATATTCCGTAGGTAATCGACTCGTAAATTGAAATACAAAACGGTACTAGCCTGTCTAATTTACGTTCGATATCTGCCTTCGATATAAAGTGGAACGTTGCCATGATACCTCAACGGAAAAACAAAAGTAAGTTAATGTAAACCTGATGACAAGCACCTGCGTTTGACTCACATTTAGATATGATTTTATTTATTAGAGTAATCATAATCATTAGCCGGTTGAAAACAGGACTATCTTTTACCTCCTTTTTAATTTCTCTTAACTCAAATATCGAATTTTATAACCTACCCGTAACTTATCAGTAAATATGTATAATATCAAAGGAAAAAGTCCTCGCACATAGGAACTGCAGCAACGTTTATAGATAACCGAGGCACATGACAGTATATTCTCGCGCGGGATTTTCTTGCAAATCGCGGTTATAGCATTCGACAATTATACGCTATATACGATAGCTCGTTCGATCGAGGGTGAGAGCAAGCAGAGGAGTCTAATTACCCGGGCCTTGGTAGCTCCCTTACGCGGTTCTCTATCTTATCATGTAATATACCGTCAATGTTCGCAATATCGTCGACTCTTTCCGCGGGATAGCGTAGATGCCCGCGTAATTCGGTTCTAACGCGTGCTCTCGTTATCGCTTTTATCATTCGACAAGTACACCGGCAGATGCATTGGAATCCGCGGCAAATGCAAACGGACCTACTGTATGTGCAGATAGTACAAATATCAAGAGAACATCGAAGTCGTGGGGTACTATGTTTTCATCATTATCTACAACCGAAGTGATAATGCCGTTTGATTAATGTTTATTTTTAAACTACAGATTATTCTTATCGTCCGGCAAGTTAAATTTTTCTCGAAAGCTAATTAGAAAACTGCGTACTTTAAAGCGGAATGCAAAGTCGTTCATTTTATTAAATCAGATTAAATATAAATCTAATATTTTAGTAAACATAGAATTACATTCATATCAATGTTATCATATGCTCAATATTGCAAATAAAAATGTTAAAAAATGGTCAATCAATGTTTAAAAAATGTAGTCTATACACACACATACATACATATAGAAAGAAAACTGTTATAACTAAAAAGAAAAATTATTTTTAAGCATTATAAATAAAACTCCTATAAAAATTATAAACTATTATTTAATTCGTTTTTTAATAAAATTCGCATTACAATATATATGAAATAAAATCTGTTTTTTAAATGTTTTCCACGTAATTGAACTCTGTAAGTTTGTTTTTCATTGATTTCTATCGATTGCCAAGATGCGAAATAACATTTCCGGATCTATCCTGTCTTAGAGAGAAGACCTCAATCCGAGAAAAAAGAAAACGTTCAATCACTCTCGCCGGATACATTAATGACAGCAGAAAGAACACATAAAAAAATCCCGTACGATAACGGAACGTTCGGGGATCGAGGAATAGCCATATTCGCACGGCCCGTGAGAAAAGCAAACGCCTCGTCGACTGGTCAACAACAATCGTAATTGATGCGCTCGCGTAATTTCGATTCTAACACGCGGCCTCGTTAGTATGCTCTCGTTCGCAAGCGGTAAAGCGCATATTCTACCAAGGACTACGCGCCGAGATGCGCGCGAGCGACGCATTCTCAATCCTAACAATGTTTGTTATAGCAGACGTACGTCGAGGAATGTGCGCATTATATCATTACGCACTATTACCCATTACATACCTCGTTACACCGTATATATCGTATATTATCCTAGATACGCCGGAGGAAAAAGTGAGGATTCTCTCTCTCTCTTTCTTTCTATCTCTCTCGCTCTGTGTGCCACTGATGAGACCCTTGGACCATTACCATGCACGTCCGCGCGGTGCATCGCGCGCGTACGCGTGTGTGCACACGCGTTCGCAGCACCGTACGTGCACGCCGTATTCGCGCGCGTAATACTTGGCGCGGGCTATCTAATTGTATAGTAAATAACCTTCGTAAATTACGCATATAATGCTTAATGCCGTCGTACGGCCGCGCGCGGTATTGTGCAGCGTGCCTATCGCGTTATGACATTCAATTGCGACGTGTCAGGCAATCACGGCCGCCTTACAGACTCCGACACTTTACGGCGCGCAGCGATAGGTATTGCACGCGGAGAAGCATAGTCACCCGCCGAAGGAGAGAAAAATGGGGAAAAAAAGAGAAGGGAGGGAAGAATCGCGCCGACGACGACTCCGACGCGTCGTCTCGATAAATCGAGTTAATTCGCGCGAGAATAACTCCGAATTAATGAACGTTACCGTCGCGATGGCGACGTCGATAGCGCGTAATTGTTTTATATTTATCGCGTCGAGACGTGCGATGCTTTGACCGGCGACGGATAATTAACGAGGGAGATAAAACCATCGGGGATTTTTTTTACACTAATGACCGCTCTATTCCGTGTTCTCCATATATCCGGTAAGAAAAAAAAATCGCGCCTTTATTTATCTCGTAATTAGCGGTAACATAAAGTCGTACGTTTGATCGATACTTCCGGTACGCGTATAATTTATTTATGAGACTGCGAATAACATTTTAAAAAACTGAGGTGAGAGTCTATCTTGATACGAAATGGAAAGCATATAATTATGGTACGTTTAATTTTCGTATTATTCATTTTATTTCGGAGCGTTCACGTTTTAAACGAGAACTCCTGCGCTTTTAAATATTAATAAGGAAGAGATACACGCATCGTCGATGAAAAAATTATACGTTACATTATAAGAAAGGGTGATGCACTATTAACGTCAAATGTGTGCTTTTCACGTATGAGAAAATATTGCTTTCCAGAAAAATATAATTTTCACGAGATAGGAATCGGGTCGTTTCGCCGGCGCGAGTATTCGTTTACCTTGGATCCGACCTCTATGGCACACACGGTGAGCAGAGAGGACAATGTCTGGCCGGCCTGCACTTTCTCTATAGCTGGATAAACCCGGAACAATGTTACAACGGGCTGAATCGTGCGCGATTGCGTAAGCCCACACGAAAACCTTCCCCGGTAACATTGACTTTTTCAAGTGTAATTGGTGCTCGTGCTCCGATTACTAATCACCACCCGCCGCGGTGAACGTGACACACATTCGATTTTAGCCGCGGCGCTGCAAGTCGCGCCTTCAATTCGCGTATTCAAAGTACATTGCCTGCACGTCGGGAGAGTACAAAAAAGTCTTCTATACCAGCATACAGTTCGATAGCTCGTCTATTAAATGCAGAGCAGAAGAAACCAACAAAAGAACAATTTATCGTTTTGGAAATAGGTACGAGGGTGTGCTGAATATATATATATATATATATATATATATATATATAGTAATGCCTCCTATTTTTTCATTTGAAAACGGGTATGGTTATTTGAGTAAAACAAAAACGGATAAGTTTCTACAACTTTATTCTTGATATCTAAATAATTGTTTCTCCACATAATTGCCTTGGCGATTAACACAATTCTGCCAACGGGAGATCAATTTTTTGATACCGTCAATGTAGAATTGTTCATTTTAATGACGAAATCACAGCCTCACTTGTCTTTACTGCATCGTCAGAATTAAAGTAAAGTCCTCTCGGATGTTCTTTAAGTTTTGGAAAAATTGATGGAGCCAGGTCGGGACTGTATGATAATCTACGACAGTGAAACCAAGACGCTGAATCTCTCCAGTTATCATTGCGCTGATGTGTGGTCGGGCGTTGCCATGCTGAAGGAAAGGCTGCTCCATCTGTTTCCAAAACTTAAAGAACACCTGAGAGGACTTCACTTTGATTCTGACGATGCAGTGAAGACAGAAGTGAGGCTGTGGTTCCGTCGTCAAAATGAACAACTACAGTGACGATATCAAGAAACTGGTCTCCTATTGGCAGAAATGTGTTAATCGCCACACTGAGAAAAAAAAGCTGTTGCTTCAATTAAAGTGGTATCACGGGGTGCCAGAAACATATAAGTAGTTCATTCAATTGTATTATTAATAGACCCAATATTTGGATTATTAAAACAATGATTGAATTATTGGTTTAAAAAATGCAGACATTGGGTCTAATAATAATACAATTGAATGAACTACTTATGTTTTTGGCACCCCGTGATACGACTTTAATTGAAGCAACAGTTTTTTTTTCTCAGTGCAGAACGATTATATGGAGAAACAATTATATAGATATCAAGAATAAAGTTGTAAAAAGTTATCTGTTTTTGTTTTACTTAATAACTATACCCGTTTTCAAATAAAAAAATAGGAGGCATACTTTTCAGCACATCCTCGTACTATTGCGAATGTATTAGTATAAAATGTATTAATATAAAAAGTCTCCTATACTCGCACAAAGTTCAATAGCTTGTCTATTAAATATAGAACAGGGCAAACCAATAAAAGGGCAATTTACCTTTTGGGTTTTGGGAATACCATTGCGAATGTATTAATATAAAATGCAAATGTAGAAAATATTCTATTTCTATTACGACATTATTTGTCTAAAAAAGATTTTTAAGTCGGGATTTATGCGGGAGTTATATCTAAAAAATAAACAACGAGAGAGAGAGAGAGAGAGAGAGAGAGAGAGAGAGAGACTCGTGCATTCGTGTCTCACTTTACAAATACAATGATATAAATTTTTATCTTACAATTGGAGCAAGAGCTACATCTTAGTAAAAAAATCTAAAATTTATAATTTTTAAAACAAATCGCTTTACAAAAAGATATCGGACTTTTTTATATATCAGAATGTGTATGTGTGTGTATGTGTTTGTATACTGAAGTCGTTTTATGTCAGAGTTTAATTCGAAGAAGAAATTGGCCTTGCCATAATATAAACACGTTATGCAAATTTAAATGGTTCAGAACGAAACTTACTCCAAATTTGGAAGTATCATATTGTCAAACACAGAGATCGTACGAAAAAATGAGTCAACTCGCAAAAACATAAGTTTATGCACAGCAGAATTTCCAATATAAAGTTCTGTATTTTAAATCTAATTGATTCTCATAAACATCATTTTCGTTTGCAACAAAATAAATCTAATAATTTCAAAGAAAGCATATTAACAGTATAACGATGCTTATACGATTTTGAAACTCTGCTCGCACGCAGTTTGTTTTTCATTGCATATCGATCGCCGTCAAGATATCGCGATCATGATAGACGATGATCGCTCGACGATCGAGAAATCATCGAACATAAAACCCTACGCACTTACTTGATAAAACTAGACTATCCGGTGGTCGGTGTCTGGTTGTGTGTGGTTGTTGACGATGGTGGACGACGGTTGTTGTGCGTGGCACGTCCGCGTGTAAACTAAATTTTGCTCTTTCCCCACTGGTAACAACTCCACACTGTGGCACTGTGTACTACCGTGTATGTGTATCTCGCGGGTATCCGGGGAGAGACCGGGAGACCGGGATACATCGATCTCTGGAGGATCAGCGCAAACCCGAACGAAGACGACGGTATCGAGGCGACGGGAGGCGAAGTGAAGAGAGCAGAAAGAGGCGTAGGCCGCGTAAAACAGGAGGAGAGAAGAGGAGAGAAAGAGAGAAAGAAAGAGAGAGAGAGAAAGAGAGAGAGTGATGGACGCGGAGAGTGGCCCTGCTCTGACACAGATCACTGACCAGCTTCACTTCGGGACTGACGCGATACTGAGTACTGACTCGCTGCCGCGCGACACAACCGGCTCCGCTGCGCTCGGCTGTTTTCGTTGACGTTCGGCCCAGCTCTCTCCCCCACCATTCGAGTATACAGGTATGTGTATACAGGACGCGTGTATACGCTCGTACCGGCGAAGGTGTGTATAACGTACGTATCAACGTTGGACAGGGCGCGGGCCGTTGTGCGTGTGTACGGACGTAGTACGTCAAGGTAACGTGTGTGTACGAAGGTACGGATACGCCTACGCAATTTGGGCTGCAGACGATAATGAAGAACTTGCCTGTGCTTTACGCGAGCGCGCCGATACCGCGGAGATGGAACTTTTCGTGTAAAATTCTTCCAATTACAAGGTGCCGGAAAACTACAAGTTGTACATGGGCGCCCTTACAACTTTTTTTAAAGGAGGCAGGGTGTAAATATACTTAGGGGTGCCAAACGAACGTATTTTCGAATAATATTTTTTAAAGAAATATTTATGCCGATTTTTATTTTTAAATGTATAAATTTCAAACAAAAAATTATCTGGTTGTTTATGAAATTATTCTAAATTGAAAATTCCTTGCTTCCCCCCTCCCTCATGAGCGCCCATGAAGTTGTATGTAATTTCTAGATCGATACGAAGTTGATTTCTTGTTTTCGATTTAGCAAAGATTTTGATGGAAACCTCAGTTTTTTATTCAACTTTTTAATGTTACATATTTTGATACAATTAAACATTATGTTAGATTTTCTTATTTTGATATTTGTATCACGCAAAATTTCCGAATATGCTTTTACATATTAATTTTCTAATTAATTTGCTATTTTAATTAATGATTTGGAAATATATAATGACAGTTTTCTATAAAGATAGCGAGATACAAAGAAAATCTCATGTTACAATCGTTTGACTGTAAATATAATATATATCTCGTGTACTTTACTTTTAAAAATTAAATAGCATAATTTTTATGTAAATTTTTTACGTAAAGTATAATACAGTATATATAGAGGAAATAAATTTCAAAAAATGCAGTTACATGCTTATTGCTTATTGTAACGAATTTTATAGAATTGTTTCAAATAACTCACGCTTAGTATGACTCGCGTTGTTTCACGCAACGAGAAATTGGTAACTACCAACGCGGGATTTATGAATTTGATAATGATAAACTCGCGAGCGCATTATATTGCGCGCATTACGGAATTATACAGCATTACGGGCTGTTCCGACGTTAAGTACGATATTCAAGGATATAATAGAATGTGCAGGAACATAGGGGTCTACGCTAATGTCCGTAAAACCGCTACAATAAGGGTCGAATGCGCATGACGGGCAAAAATATGATGTATACAAAGTAATCCACCTTGTACCCTTATTTCACATCTTTCGATAATGAAGATCTCCTCACAAATATCGCTTAATAATTTTACAAATGTTTAAAAATATTCTCCGATAACTTCCTAACAAGTAAGAAGTGTTAAAGTATTTTTGAATACAAAAAGAATGACATTAATTAATTTTGATATAAATGCGTATTAATATTCTAATCAATCTTGATTTAAATACACTTACGTTAGTTGACAAAATACACATACGTTAGTTGACAAAATAAAACAAATTATTAATTAATAAGAAGCTAGGAGTATTTTACATAGAGAAAAATATATTGTGAAAGAAAGCTGCTCTTTGTTTCCACTTCTTTTAACTTCATAATTTTTCTCGATGATAGAAGGATTAAGATCCTACCGATCAGTGGCGAAGCCAATGGGAGTGTCGACGGTAGATGTAGAAATCGGAAGCACGGTTATATCGTTTCACGCGAAGCGGTGTGTCTCGGCGAGGAATCGGGCCAAGACTTTTCTATAGCGGTGATCCGCGGTCGTGAGATAATTATGGAAATGAATTTCGATCGTTACGGGGGCGTAGATCTCGACTCTCTTCCATGACATGACCCGGCCTCGACAACGATGATCCCGCCCAGCACCGTAATTTTCCCCACAATTTTCGTGCCTGCGTGTAAACATCCAACGGTACGTTACTATGAAACGCGATGCAACGTAGTATAGTGTCGATCGTAGTCATCCCGAGGGCGAAGCGACTCGCTTTTTACACCCACATTTAGGCAGAAATCGAACTTCTGCGGCATTGAGAAGGTAAACGTTTCCAAGTTCGTTCAGGTTCAGGATCATATGTTCCGCGTGTATTTCTTTTATTATCTAAATGTTATGGTTGATAACTTCTTTCTTAAATGCAAAGACTATTCTGTAGACAGTACTGCGATTAATGACAACGCGCTATTATTTATAATAGGTCTGGTTAGGTTTAAAGAAGCCATTCTAGCGGTTTTGCGCGACGTACGTGAACGGGACGAGTTATCAGTCAAATACTAACGTCGGTATACAAGGCTCTTAACACTTGACTACTTCTTAAATTAGTCTCGCGGCGGAGCTATTCAAAGATGTGAAAGGACCGTGGAGAGTCGCGAGAGCGCGAGGTGACGGAAGCCGGGAGAGACGTTTGTATAGACGACGTCTTTCGCGCGGCGGCAGCTTTACGAGAAGAAAGGGGGAGAGAAAAAGCAACGGGAAGAATGAAAGGACGATGTGTGAGAAATTGGACAAGGACACGGGTGGACCACCGAGAACCGATTCCAACGTCTGTATGCGTTACCCTGCTCGCGCATGGCTCGTATTTAACGGCATTATGCTTGCGCCCGCGCGGTCACGATTCATGCATAATTTATCTGAAAGCACGGTGAAAAATAGTTTTGACCTCAAGGGCCAGGCCGGGAAAGGCGTTTGTCCGCCACGCACTCGGCTGCTGTTACTGCCGCTGCCGTCTGCATAGAAAGTGGCTGCCCTCGCCGCGTTACGTGCGAGGGTGCGCTGGACTGGTCCGAGTTGCAGTGCGATTGACTAAGGCCGCTGTTAGGACCATGCCCGGTGTTAATGGCATTGCCCGTCCGATCTCTCGGTACTTACCAGCGACGAAGACCCGCTTGATACGAACGTGCGACTTACAAACGTGTGATTCAAAGTCAAAGTGCTTTGTATAGTGTGCATTGGACTGTTAAAGATCCAGATACATTAATCAAAAGCTCAATGATTATAAAAGAAAGAAATTTAGCTATGATGGATATAGCCGAAGTTTTATCATCTGTGAAAAAAATACTTCTATCTGTTGAAGAAAACGAAACGGTTAATTAATCAGGACAATTGTTTTTGATTCTGTTTGATTCTATTCGATAGAAATATTACGAAATACAATTTCCACAATTTAGTTATCTGTACGCCTGCACCACGCAAGTATCTTTAAGATGTAACGTTATAGTTTTAAATGGTTCCGCGTAATCCGGCAGTATCCTCGATAGAATCTTCTCAAGCCGTGTTATCACCTGCCATAGGAACTTGGCACCGCTCGCTTCAATGGCTTCTTAACGCTACACAACGCTACGGAGAAACCTGTTTGTCATGTATCTCGCTCTTCGGGATATATTAACAGCGTTCTGTCGCTCACGTGCAATGTCTGGTACCCAAAGGAAATCATATTTCTTGCTCTCTTTCGCTTGCGTTGCGTCGACAATGAAACTTCCTGTCCTACCATATAAAATATACAGTTCGCCTTGAAATCATCGCGAAAGATCTGAACAATGCGCGCAACAAGCGTGTCACCGTGTATCGTCTACTTCTTTAATTAGCGATATTTAAAAGCGCGACAACAAAACGTTTTCTGAACATTCACTTATGACTGCACCATGAGATTTCCCTTGTATCTGGCTATCTTCATAGAAATTGCTTTTATCTTTTCAAATCGTTAATTAAAATAAAATCAAGTCACCTCCCTCCTCCCAAATTGCTTGATTAGAAAAAATGAAATATAAAAGAAATCTTCAATGATGCAAATATCAAAACGAAAAGTGTGTTTTCTTTATAATTTTGGACTAAAATTGCATGCTTTGTCTCAAAGTCTTACATTTTGAGCATGTTCTTTTTGTTCTTTAATTTTGATGGCACCGACTCCTCCAGCGAGTCATACGGCCAATATACAAATTTTTTCATAACCGAAACGGCCGCTACGCTACGTTCAACGTTCACCAACGAGCATGCTGTTGGAAGAGAGTCATAGCTCTCACCGATAATATATTAATGTAGATACGCGTGTAAGCCGGTGCGTAATGCTTAGCTTAGTAGCGTCCTAGCAGGCATCGACGCTGCCATATACTCGTTACCGCTGACTCTCTCGCTGCTCGTCCATAGCGGCAGCCGGTATATCCAGTCCCGCATAATTTTAACCGCAAGATATACGGAGTTTACCCCGAGGTCAAAGTACGCGCGCATCTTCGAGTCGCGGACGAACACCTAGACGATATTATTCTGTCGATTCCGCCGACGGTTTTCGGAAAAAGGAGAAGGAGAGGCGTGCGAACGAATGATAAATGACCGGCTTGTCGCTTTGCACGCACGGGTCTCCGAACGACTTAATTTCGCATCACTAACGATTTGTCACGGCGCTGAATTCCTGTCAATGCGATTCGAACCGCGATGACCCACAGCAACCAGGCCGATATAAATTGTATGTGTGTGTGAAGCTGGCGTATCACTTCGTGGAAAATCATTAATTATTGAGAATTCTGGCTTTATTTTTAATAGTTCTATAGTTCCTGATAGATATGGGTGAGACGCTGGCTGATTTTCGACTGTAAGTTAAACTAATAATGTTCATGACTGGAACTCTTCAAGAAAACACTCAGAACTACACGAAAATTATTTTAAAACTCACAAAACTGTCGAAAATCAGAATCTGTGAAGTTAGCACGACATTCTACTAATATAAAAAAAAATTAGAGTTCCAGTAGCACTTTTCATAGTTGTACAGTTTCTTATAAAAATAAAAAAAGTTTCGCATTTTTTATAGCAAAAAACCAAAAATAAAAAAATCTCGTGCTAACTTCGCGAATCTAGCACGACACCGCTTCCTCTAAGGTACAAGAAAAAATAAATATTAACACTTTTGGTAATTGTTGGAATTTTGTTTTCAAATTACACACAATGGTGGAACTCGAGTAGAACTAACGAGAACTGTTGCCAAAAGTGTTAATATTTATTTTTTCTTGTACCTTAGAGGAAGCGGTGTCGTGCTAGATTCGCGAAGTTAGCACGAGATTTTTTATTTTTGGTTTTTTGCTCGCAGACAAAGTGTCGTGCTGATTATTTCCCGCGGTTATAGCGACAGTTCTCGTTAGTTCTAGCAAAGTTCTATGCTCTACAATCATTTTTAAGCAGAGTTCCGGTAGCCACATATTTTAAAATAATTTTTTTATTTTTGGAACCAGATCTCTTTTGATTTTTTATTTTTGTTTTTTTGTTATAAAAAATGCGGAACTTTTTTTATTTTTATAAGGAACTGTAGAACTATGAAAAGTGCTACTGGAACTCTAACGGTTTTTTTATATTAGTAGAATGTCGTGCTAACTTCACAGATTCGCACGGCACTTTTTCTCCAAGTGTCGTGCTGGCTCTAAAGATTAAAAAATTATTTTAAAATATGTAGCCGCCGGAACTCTGCTTAAAAATGATTGTAGAGCATAGAACTCTGCTAGAACTAACGAGAACTGTCGCAAGAACTACGATAAATAGCCAGCACCATGATCATGACTGGAACTCTTTAAAAACATTCAAGTACATTCAGAATTACACGAGAATTATTTTAGAACTCACAGAACTGTCGAAAATCGGCCAGTACCTCACCCATATACCCTTAAATGCGACTTTCTCGGGTGATAAAAATTATTTTAAAATTTAAAAAACAATATTTATTGCCAGAACTTTTTCTAGAACTCATGTAGAACTATAAATCTTTTAAAATCTGACAAGAACTATAACGGAAACTTTCGCAGGACAAAGTGAGACGCTGCGTGAACCTAGCGTCTCAGTTCGTCTCAGTTCCGCACGGAAAGAACGGTTTTGTTGAAATATTAAAAAATTTGGCCAGATACAGATTTGAAAAATAATTTTGTTGGATCATCAAAATAATTATGTAGGACACTCCAACATAATGATAATGCTGCAAAAAGTTTTGATATTCTAGCAACTATTTTAGGCGTCCTACATAATTATTTTGATAATCCAACAAAATTATTTTTCAGATCTGTATCTAGCCAAATTTTTAATATTTCAGCAAAACCGTTCTTTCCGTGCGGACGCGTTTTTTTTGCTTTAATGACCAGAACCATTTGTTTAATCTTTCGGGAACTATAGAACTATTGAAAATAGAGCCAGAACTCTGAATAATTAATGATTTTCCACGAAGTAATACGCCAGCTTCACACACACATAAATTTTGGATATTTATTACGCGGACTTTTAATGCACGGCTCACACAAAGACCATGAGCAGTTCGTTAAATATTTATGTACTATTGTTTATTAATTCACTAATGCATATAAATTGATACTATGATCAGAGTTTTAACAACGCCCATTGGCTTTAACCATAATTTAGCCTCAACCGTCACTTAGCATAGGATTTCGAAAAAATTGTCGATGATGTCAAGCCTTCGTTCATGAAAAGTTATATATATCAGCTTTTATCGTCGTCCCATCAATCCTATCCCTCCTTCTCCTCCCGTCAAAGTAGACATCGTGCTGTTACTATTCCTGGCGCGCCTGTTATCACTAATTACAGACTTCGACAGAAATCACGCTCCGGAAGCGAGTGCATCCCGTTTCTCTCCGTGTTTAATATTCTTTGGAGGCGCGTAATACAGTCGAGTCATTGATTCACGGAAGGACGTGCTTGCCGTCATCGAGTGGACAACGTCGTCGAAAATTAAATTTCCTGCGTGATGCGGACGTGCAGGACGCAGAAAGAGAAGAAGCAGAAATCTCGCGGAAAGAGAGCATCTCGAACATCGATGGAGCGATGTAGCCCGTGTCACGTTTTCACGTAGCTCGGACGGCCGCTCGTAATTCTGCGGAAGACGTACCGCCTCCTCCGTGACGTAAGACCGGTTACACAGGCGGACACGAAAAAGATGAGCGATCGTGTAACGGAGCGTACGATGAGTCTGCGGACGCACATTTTTCCCCGCAACACGGCCGTTCGTTCTCTGGTAGCCTCGGAAACGAAATGGGAGCACGTACGTGTCGATAATAATTATTTCTTGTTACTTGATCACGACCGGAGGTGGTTACGTCCACGCTGCAAAAGCGTATCTTCCTTAGAACCCATTCGTTATAATTATACGTGTATTATCTGTTATACAGATCTAAGTTAAAAACAAAACGAAGCAATAAAGGCTAAGTCACCTTACGACCTGATTTAAATTTCGAATTGATTGATTAAAAGCTATTTGGCAGCTTCAATAATTGTTTAAAACAAGACACAGAGTATATGCATGGAACTAGTATCACGTTCAAAATGCGATCGATCATCCTTGGCTCATCCTGACCCGAGTGTGCTCGCTTCATTTCTACGATTGCGTGTCGACGGCCCGACGCGTTTTAAAAATGAGGATCGAAAGAAAGCGTGTTACACAGCGTGATTATAAAGCTAATGGTTCCTACGGTTACGCGAGTCACTAATTATCGCGGAGATTGATGGAACGCGCGGACTATCAAGGCGGTAGCCGCGGCGGCGAATGGCACAGACGAATCCGCCGTGGCTCTCTGTGCTGACGCAGATATTAGAATCGAATGAAATACCGATCGTTAAGGATAGAGGCGTTTATTTCAGTTCAGGTTTTCAATTTTATACCGAAGTCCCCCCTCGATAATACGCGCGCGGCATCTTTCGCGCGACTGTTTGTTGCGCGAACGATGAAATTAAGTCGACTGTGTGCGCGGCGTATACAGATTTATTTAATTAAGTACGCTTAAGTGCCTCGTAAAAACCCGCTTTCCTCGGCGACCGGCCCGACGGATTTTTCTTTCATCTTATATAGCCTCATGCAAACGTGGCTCTGTCCTTTATTGCG
Organism: Aphaenogaster floridana; assembly: GCA_003063835.1. Classification (NCBI taxonomy): domain Eukaryota; kingdom Metazoa; phylum Arthropoda; class Insecta; order Hymenoptera; family Formicidae; genus Aphaenogaster; species Aphaenogaster floridana. Next base: position 328,685 of record NJRP01000007.1, read on the forward strand.
TCGCGCTCGCAAGAGAAAAAGGGACGAGACTTTCTAGCTGAACAGGATTATTCTCGCAAGTCTGCACAAAACGATACGACTTGCACCTATCGCGCGATCGCGCGCGCAGAAAAATACGACCGCTAAGTAAAATAAACACAGTCTCGTGCACGAGAGATGAGTAACTTCGGCGCGGTGCTCAATGAGCAATGAAAGTTCAATCACAGTTAATTACAGATGGTCTCGAGAGCGAGATGTTCCTTCCTGCGCTCGTAGACCGTCCATTGGGAAGTGACGGCAATGACGGATTCGCGTTACGACCTCGTGGATCTCTAATTACCGTGCGCGATATTAGCTATCGCGGACATGAATCATTACTATCAATGAAATAGAACGAGCGCGCCTTTGAACGAGCTGCTGAAAAATCATAAGAATGTTAATAACTTCTCGCTGTTACTTAACCACGTGCGCGCCTTATAAAGGTGGAATTAGTTCCTAATCGAAAGTGTTTGTGTTAAACATACGCGCGGGATCGTCAACGTCAAGGCTTGAAAGTTAGATTAATTAGCAATGATAGGTGTACGACTTCACGTAACATTGAATGCTGTTTTTGCGCGCCAAGAAAACTAGACAATTTAATTGCCCGTGGATACGAGTCTTCGATCAAATAAAAAATTTTTACAAAAATCATCTAACGAGAAAAAATGTATAAATTTTTGGCCGTGTTCCAATATTCACTGCCAGTACTGAAAATCTATAGTATACGTAATGTGAACTATGAATTTTCAGTGCATATCGGAACACGGCCTTTATAAGAAATATTTTTACATGTTCAAAAATTTAGAAAAGTTTCAACAAAATCGAATTATTAATAAATTTATAAATTTAAAACAAAATTATTTCTTATTGTGCTAATTAAATTTTAATCTTGTTTAATTTAGTTACTATTATTAGCGATATATATATCTACAGAGAGAAGCAAACAATGACATGTTTTTTGCAAATTTTTATTTTATGTATATTGTATTTTGCAAACAAAATTCTCATTTTCTCTAAAATATTGTCTTGATTTAAATAATAAATATTGTTTGCTATACGCACTATTGCACTATCGTGCAGGTAATGAAAGATCTCAATTAAAGCAAAAAGACAACGACAAAGCAATGCGAGTTCCCCGTGGGAAAGGCCGTTCAAGCGGCAAAGAATCTTAACGGACGCGGATTATCCGAAGAAGGACGTTGTTAGTAACAATTAAAGCGCGTACGTACGGACGTGGTTTATAACCGAATATCGTCGGACTTTATAGATCCTGGGAGTATACTCCGCGATTTCTCATAAAAAAATTCGCCTGAGGCACCGTTGACTCGTTTACGCAGTTAATAACTGTGCGACAATTGCCCCTAAGATTCCCGCGTTGACTTAAATTCCGGCATTCAAATATTTCTCGATTTAATTATTTAAGTCTCGATATTTTCCTCGCCTACATGTTTAAATTAAATTTCTATTGCAGTGGATTTACTTAAGGGTAATTAGAAAAAATTAGAAAACGATATTTCTTAGAGATCAAAAGGTAGATCGGAAATATGTACGATAAATAAAAAAATTTTTTCATCTTTTTTAAATTTAGTTAATTATGCACCGTTAATCTTGTTTTAGGTTATTTCCGCCTTATTGTCCTAATTCAATTTTAATAACTATTAAATAAAAATATTTATATAAAATAAAAATAGTTTTTAAAAATATTTAATAGATAATTGCAATTGTGTTATCACGATTATATATATGTATATATATTTAAATAATGAATCATTAATTCAACTCACCAAATTGCTCCAAATGCAGATTGCACCATACGTTGCAAATTTCAACATAGAAATCCTCCGCATTAAATCCAAGGAAAAGATGAATAGCGGCACACTTAAATTGCCTATATTTAATTGCACTTAATTACACACAATTACACATGGTACTGAACGAATTCCGAAAATTAATCCGTGCGAAAATCGCGAGATCACGCTGCGAATTTGCTACACCGCGGTATGTGAAACACAAAGCACGAAATAAAACACGCCTTGTTGAATATTTTTCTTCAAGTACATAATTGGAGTTAATTATAATCTGCGTCAAATAATGAATTTTTCATTAAAAATGCGCCGAAATCTTCTCCATTCTGCAAACTTTCAAAGTTATCTTTAAAGTCCTTAAAGAGCCAAAATTCGCCACTTATTACGACATTCGCCTATTATTTTTTTTGACATTGATATTATTAATATTGCTTATTTTATGCAACATTTATTTTAAGTAATTTTAAGTAATATAAAATTGTGACTCAAGTATATTAAAACGAGATTTTTTCTAATGCGACCATAGCATTATAGCAGTTTCAAGCATTTAATCTACAAACAATGATCGTGATTAAATGCAAAAAATAATCGCGATCACTGTCAATTATATAAATATTATATCTCATAAGCAGTATGTATTTAAGTCAAGCAATATATATTTGAATTCAGTCAAGCACATAATCTTAGTAATAATCATAATACTAACTATGGTGATTACGTTCTTCTAATCTACAGAACGACTACAAGCAGTGATCGCGGCTAATGTAAAAAATAATCGCGATTACTACCATAATTACTACATATTTAAATACTACCAATCAAATACTATATATATATATATATATATATATAGTATATAGTATAGTATATTAGCCGTATATATTCTATATAGAATATATATATTCCTATATAGAATATATATTCCTATATAGAATATATATTTCTATATAGAATATATATTCCTATATAGAATATATTCTATATATATACCTATATAGAATATATATATTCTATATAGGAATATATATTCTATATAGAAATATATATTCTATATAGGAATATATATATTCTATATAGGTATAATATTTATACTACACATTTTAATTATCTTACGTACATGTACATGCAAATTCATCACGCAAATAATGTTATGGTCACACGGAGATTATTTGACGGAATTGTCGCATATTCACATTTCACGTACATGTATAGTGTATGCAATACGCTGTGATCGCACGAAGTTCACTTAAAGGAACTGTCGCACGTTCACTTATTGTCTCTATCGATACAATAAACTATATCCGATAGCGGATTTTCTGTTAGGTGCAATATGCACGCACAATATATACAATATAAATCACGAATGTGTTACGCTTAACAAGAAGTACGTCAATCGTGCTTCTCTCGAATCGAGCCTTCCGAAAGAACGTAAAGGTCATTTTCGCGTACCATAGGCATCGGAATCTATACTCACTGGAATGACTGGAACTGAGCAACGGTTTCGAACCGCGGTGCAGCGTCATTCACGATGGACGAAACGGCACAGATCGCGAGAACCCAGGACAACCGACACGCTCCGGCGGTAGTCCGCTACTTCAATCGGCACTCCCGACAAAAATTCGCGTCAGCTGTGCGCTTTTACGGAGCAAAATTCGCGATTAATCGCGGAGCGACCGCACTCTCCACCCTATCCAAACTGACGCGCCGAAACTGTCATGGCGTCCGGGCAAGCGCGCTATTGAGTTATTCGAATTCGGAATTAGTACGATTAGTATTCGCAATAATAATCAGATGCCTTCCACACGTTTTTTAGGAAGCCTACTACAATGATTAATAACTTTTCGTTCGATTTTATTTGTGAAGATTTAAATGGATAATAGAGACTTACGAATCAAGAAGCCGCGAAAAGGGCGAAGTGCTGTCGTTCAAATTTTACATTAGCGCGTTTAGCTAGTAGCGGCGATGCGGAAACACGAACATATTTTGGGGGTTACGTGGCGTCATCTGAACGGAGCGCATTAGTACTTGAGTAGTGCAAATCTAACAAAAACGCTCAGCCGATAAATTTCCCTGCCTTGACGATGAATAAATTTCACTATTTAATTAATGCTTCGTAAATAGCTTATATTGGATACATATAGATGCATCCTATCCCAAGTAGCATATAAAACATTCTGGAATTATCTTAAACATATCCTGAAGTTCTGAAAAAATGCACAATATTTTCTACGTAATTGTTACAATTATTAATCACGAAAATGCTTATTACGAGACAAATGTAAAGAAAATTTACACATTATTAGATTATACGGAAGAAAAGAAAATAACCGCTTAAAAACGCGTTTGTTTTACGCGTGTTTCTTGACACAAAGTTTGTGCACAGCTTTTCGCCTGGCTAGCGTAAGATAAAAGGCACAGTCCTGAGTAATAAACGCAGAAATATTAGAGTCCATGTTTTTCATCGAATTCCGCGTTAACCGCGTGAAAACCGAACCGAGAAAGAATAATCGTGATAACCGCAAATATAAAGCGTTACATTATAGCAATCCTCTTTTGTGCGTGGCGACGTCTACGCACACTTCATACGCGATAACGCGGGCAAAAACTCGCATGCTGCATAGACAGCAATATTTTCGCACTTGTCACGTCGAGAGATCGTAAAAGCTGAAATTGTCTGCGCCCCTGCGTGGATAACCGCAGGACAGGGCAACCGCAATATATTGCAGCCCTTCAGTCAGCCAAGTTATTTCGTTACGACAGTTTCTAACACCTCCTGCAGACGCGATTTAAACGCGATTGTTCGCAGAGGTGGATTCGCCAGGATGTAACAAAAAAGGGCCGTTTTTATTTTTAGTTCTTACGAGAACGCAGTCTGCAATCCGCAACTTGCAAACGCTAGAGTGTCGAAGATATATTTCTTCAAGATAATAATTAATAAACTTTTATAAAGACAAATTTTTCTGAAAAATAAGCATGAAGTTTTTAAGAATTTATCGATGGAGAGATTCCGCTTTAGCATCGATCGTCAATATCCATTGGCAATCATGAAACGATTGCACGCGATATTTAATATATTAGATTAAAATATTGAAAAAAATTCCACGTTCTTTATTGAATTCCACATTGATCGAAATATTGAAAAAAAACTGAACTGCGAGAGAATAAAAATTTTCATGCTTTTCATATAAAGAACAATATAATTTGTGACACGCAAGAGATTTCACTTTCAATTATATTATTTTATAATCACCGCGATTTGAAGAGCAATTATACGTAGCGAAATTGGCCGCGTTCCGTAGAATATTTTTTTTCCAATCCAAGGACAACGAAAAGTCAAAATAATGTCAATTTGACATATTGACCAAATTTATGCCATTTTTTGGTCATGATTGAAATCTCGATCTAAAAATCAAAAAGACACAATAAAAAGAGTCAATATAAAGTCATTTTTAAGTCATCTAAGATCGAAATTGCAATTATGACCAAAAAATGACATAATTTGGTCAATATAATGTCAAATTGACATTATTTTGACTTTTCTGTTCTCCTTGGAAACTGTTGAAAGTTTTCTTCGCAGAGATTGGACTTCTCTTTTAAATCCAAAGGAATAATCCAACCAAGGCCATTACACATAAAATCCCGTAAGGACGTAAGACGTAAGCGTAATGGGCCATCTACAATGAGTCGCAGTCGTAAGAGTCGTAAGAAATTGACCAATCACAGTTCATTACTCTTCGATCGCAAGGAGGATAATGAACTGTGATTGGTCAATTTCTTACGACTCTTACGACTGCGACTCATTGTAGATGGCCCATAAGACGTAAAGAAAATCGACCAATCCCAATCGAGTATTGGCTACGTTTACACCGTGCGTTCCCAGGCAGAACAAAAAGTCATTTGGAAGTTAAGATGACGTCAAGATGACGTCAAAAAGTAATCATTTTAGAAAGTCAAGATGATATCATTCGATGTTTTGATTGAACCATAATTTGACTTTTTTATGACTGTATTTTAAAGTACGCGAATCGCTTTAGTTGTTAAAACAAAAACAACACACTGCACGAAATGCGCACTGCGCATGTGCACTACGGGCGGTATTCATAGTCCGTTCTTATTTTAAGACCGTCTTAAGTAATGTCTTAAGATGCTAATACGGCTCTGTGATTGGTTTACGACATTTTATAATAGTGCTTAAGACGGTCTTAAATATAAGAACGGACTATATATGAATACCGGCCTACATCAAGCATAAATCTTTTATTATTCTTATCATAATAGTATCATTTTTATTAAAAACATTTTAATTTTTATATCCATATACCACTATATTTAAGTCCTAACATATAATTATGAATATTGGAAATAATTTAAGATCAAATTATCGCAAATTATTTCCAACAAATTTCTAAATTTTAAAATCATAATTTAATCAATTTTCCGTCATGATCAAAATATGATAGTCATTATGACATCATTTTGACGTCATCTTGACTTCATAATAACTTTCTGTTCTGCCTGGTTCGATTGGGATTGGTCGATTTTTTTACACTTACATCTTACGTCCTTACGGAATTTTATGTGTGATGCCTTTAGCGAAGAAAACTTCCAACAGTTTCAAAATAAAACGTTCTGCTGAACGCGGCCATTGGCCGCATTCAGCAGACTCAACAGTTGGGCAACATTACTAGATTTTCCGCTGAATCTCGACGTTGATTTGTTAGTTCTAAAAGTAAGAGCCAATCACATTCGATTGCTACTAAGCGGTTTGTTCTGCTGAATGCGCCCATTGGTAGCCATTGGTCGCGTTCAGCAGACCAAGCCGCTCAGTAGCAATCGAACGTGATTGGCTCTTACTTTTAGAACCAATCAATCAACGCAGAGTGTTGATAAGACGAACTCAACAGTTGTGTCTGCTGAACGCGGCCATTCTCGAAGTATCGACGGACCATCGCAGTTTAAACATATACAGGAAGTGCAATTCTAAATCAAACAGATCACTTTTTACGCGGAAATAAAACTATAAATATCAAAAATCAAAATTATAAATTAATATAGAAGATATAATCAATGCAATAAAAAAACGGTGATATATCGGGCGATAATTATTGGGTGCATCCAGATGCACAACCGCTCACTGAGCGCTCAGTGAGCGGTTGTGCATCTGGATGCACCCATTGTGCCTCGTAGCGAGTTTATATTTTTTGTGTTGGTCGCACTGCAACCGTGCTGAGCCTGAAGGCTGAAGCCCGTTGCCCGCTCTTCCGGCTTACTTCGGTCTTTCGGAGTCTTTCAGACGAGCAAAATGGCTGATCAGGTACGTGCTCGACACCGTGGTCGTAAATAAATAGATTTCCTCACGCGTCACAGCGTAACTCTGTGAAAACGTGCTGTGCTCGCGATGATTAGTGTTAGCGGATAAACGCACGCGGAAAGCAAGATCGTAGATCGAGATGCGTTCGAGTGGTTAGAGTTCCAGCATGGCACGTGGTTAGGTCGCCCGCGTGCGCCGAGATCCAGACACGGAGTAGCATCTCCGTAGAAAAGACACGTAATCCGTACGATTTTGTTTGTTGCAGAGCGAGCGTGCGTTCCAGAAGCAGCCCACGATCTTTCTTAACCGCAAGAAAGGTCTGGGCCCGAAGCGCAGGAAGCCCATGAGATACAGCCGCAATGTCGGGCTGGGTTTCAAAACGCCTCGCGAAGTAAGTACAAATCTGTCTTCTGATTGTTCTGATGTCTCGTTTATCATCTTGGTATAATGTTTTTAGTCGATAATCTTTGTAAGAACGAACAAATTCGTGTACTATTAAATTTATTTTACATTCATGTATAAGAAGCGTATCGATAACTCGACGAGATGGAAATTGTTTCATTTATAAAGATTGTGAAATGTTATTTAAGTAGGATGTAATTTATTATTGAGATAAGGCGCGTGTCGAATTAGAGATAGACTTAATTAAGATTAATTATTTGGTTTGCTTATCATGTAATTTTATAATGCCTTGTTTTTAATATATTACCGTTATTGTGAATATGATTAAAATATTAAAATGATGATAAAGACAACGACGGTCTTCTGAAGAACGTTGAAGAACATTTTATATTTTCACACACTGAATGTTTCTATATTCATTTTTTTAATAGTAAAAGGTATACAAGGTACTTTATGTATTTTGCTGGCTTGATTTTTATAGGCTCTTGAGGGAACCTATATCGATAAGAAATGTCCATTCACTGGCAATGTGTCGATTAGAGGACGTATTCTCACTGGCGTTGTACAAAAAATGAAGATGCAACGTACTATAGTTATACGCAGGGATTATTTGCATTATATTAGGAAGTACAACCGTTTTGAGAAGCGTCACCGCAATATGAGTGTCCATCTTAGTCCTTGTTTCAGGTACACAGGCAATATTTATTCTGTAAATATTGAAAGTCTTAATTTTCGTTTTTATGATGATAATTTATATCACGATGGTCTACTGATAGATGTTTTGATGATTCATTATATAGCTGATTAACGAAATAATATTTTTTTAGAAAAAGTCAGCAATTAGTTATCATTAATATTCAAAAACTTTATGTTGTATTCCAGGGATGTAGAAATTGGTGATGTAGTCACCATTGGAGAATGCAGACCTTTAAGCAAAACAGTAAGATTTAATGTATTGAAGGTTTCAAAAGGAACAGGATCAAAGAAAAGCTTCAAGAAGTTCTAAACATCTATCTTTCCAACAATGGTTTGTAACATCTGTCATTTGTATTATTTTATAAATATAATTATATTAAAATTGAACTGAAATGATGATAAAGATTACGACGGTCTTCTGATGATATATTGAAGCATATTATGTATTTTCACACTGAATATTTCTGCAATTTTTTTAAATGAATGCAAAATTTACAACACATCTCATGTATTTTTGTTGGTTTAATTATTACAGAATCATTATTGGCAGATTTCAAGAATGAGGTATGGAAAAAATTGCAAAATTTTATAGTCAAATGTGGTTGTAGAACCCTGTGTAATTCTCATAATTCGAAATCTGACAAAATGACAAAAATAAAATAATTTTTAAAAATATTGGAATCATATTGATTCAAGTGTGTTTTAATAATTCCACAATTCTAAGCATAAGCTCAAAATGTATCTTTGTATGTTTTACGATATGTTTTTCACATATCATTTGCTTAATATATATTTTATATTGATTAATTATCTTTTAGAAAATGGTTGCATATTTGGTAAATAATGACATAAATTCCAATTATAAAAAAATCAAATGATTAAAACAATTTTTAAAATAAAATTAAACATAAAAAAAGATAAAATAGAAAATCATTAAATAACAACATATCGCTCAGTTTTAAAAAATATTGTATATTTAGCAATTTTCAACAAGAAGTATTTAATATATAAAAATAATTTACATGTAGTTTGACAAATATTGTAAATTGTAAAAAATTAATTTTTAGAGAGAAGACTTAATATGACTTAATGTTATATTTATGTAAGAGATTGAAGTGATAGAGATAATATTAAGGGCTATCTACAATGAGTCGCAGTCGTAAGAGTCGTAAGAAATTGACCAATCACATTTCATTATTCTCCTTGCGATCGAAGAATAATGAACTGTGATTGGTCAATTTCTTACGACTCTTACGACTGCGACTCATTGTAGATGGCCCTTTAGAGTTCTACACATAATGAACCAATATTTCAAATATACATAACTCTTAACATTGTTCAATTAATCTGCAATATTAAATAATTACATATTTTCAATCACAAAAGTATAATTTATTTTGTAATATTTAGAGCAATAGAGTTATAAAGGCACCAACGCGTTTATCTAAATATTTATAACAAAAAAGACGTTTTATTCAACCTTAAATATTTATATTTTTCAATTTTATATATTATTTTATATTAATGCAATATGCAAGTCAAATTTTTAGTAAATCAATTTTGTCAAAAATTTATCACAATTACGTTTGGTATAGCAAGCTTATAGTTTTTCTATATGAAAAAAGTATTATAATTCTAATATATTCTAATCCATTAAATATTATATTAGAATCTATTATCAATTTCATTAATAAGAATTAATAAAAAGATCTCACTCAATACAAGAAGACAGTTCTGAGACTTTGAACTGCTATATTGTTACGATATAAAAATAGGATAAGAACATATTTTTGATATAAATATAAATATATATACAAATTTTTTCGTTCTATTAGTACTATTCTTATTAGTACAAAACGTTAAAAAGTTTTTTAGATCTATATAATAGATAAGAAAAAAATTACATGATAATTGGAAAATTGTGCAAATTCAATTTTTCATTTAATTAGAAATTATATATATATGAAAAATATATATTCTTATCCTATAACTTTCTATCCTAATATATATCTTTACACGAAATATCAATTACTTACAGTTATATTTGTTTTAATTGAATAATCCGCTATATAAAGTATATATATGATGATAGGCCCTGCGAAACTTAATAATAATGAGAACATAAGAAGCTGCGTCCAGGATAGTCCCCAATTATCGCCGGAACATTTGAATATATCTGTTTCACAGGATTCAGCTGTTTCTATATTTTCGGTATCGTCAAGTAAAGCATCGTGCTCTGTATGGGAAATTTCAGGAATATTGGCACTGTTGTAGGACGATAAAGGCTCACATACTGAATTTAGTATGATAGTATTAATTTCCGTGTTCGAAGACTCTGTGCTCGTCGACGTGCTACCCAGGTCTATCAACTGCTCTTCTTTTCTTGCAGGTACTTCCTCTTGACATTGCTCAAACGTGGCGATGGCATTATTGCCTTGACTTTCAGGCGACGTCTCAGTTAAAATAGAGAATGGTTGTACAGGAACCTTAATATAAGGCTTAGCATATATTTCATTCTCTTTGTCGATTTTATTAATTCGTTTCAATTCAGATATCTAGAATTATGCGATGCAAATTATGAATCAAAGTAAGCATAAAGATATGAATGCATATCTTTATGCCACGTACGTATCACATTTTCCTACTCACTGTACATCTGTATCGAAGAGCCAACGCCTGCAAGGTGTCCTCGGGTTTTATTTGCACGTTAATCACCTGAATTTTGCGACGTAACGACGATGGTCGTTTAATAGTTTGTAAAGAGATGTTATCCTCATCTGTGCCGCTTTCGTCATCCGAGTGTAAAAACACATAATGCGGGGAACTCTCTCTTCCACGCAGATGGGTCATCTGCCTGAGAATTTATTTTATTATTAAAGAAACCTTTTTATTTATATCATACTTGATTCACATAATAAAATGCTTATAAACTACAAATAACGTATAGTCTTCTGCCAGTAAATAGATAACAAATCAAAGTAAATTATATTCGACAACTGGCTAAATTGATTAATTAAAAATTAATTTCTTTACAGTTTTCGGGGAAGGGAAGATCTTATAGATGCTTATTAACATCAAAAATCATTGAAATTCTGCTCGTTAAATGAACCAAAACCCGTGGTCGCTAACGTAGTAAGAATATTTCTAATTAATCAATTTAGCCAGTTGTCGTCGAATATAATTTACTTTAAAATGCTTATAAATTTCTTTTAAAAGATGCAGACGTTTTCCGCAAGATTTCTGATCACAATTGATTATATTTGCAAATTTATTGTAATGTTACTTGGTCGTGATTATATGTCGCAAGAAGATTATATAAATAATGCGCCAAAATTGCAAATCGGGCAGATAACCTTGAAAAATTACCTAACGCCTTTCTGTTCCTCGAACATCGAATTCACCAATTTTTGCGGCATAATGCGATCATGCTTAGAATAATTTTCCTTCCAACGATAGTATTCGTTCGCGTATAAGTATTCAGGAAGTATGCTGTTACAGTTGACAGATGGACGTGTATTTACGAGCGACAGGCTCACCGCTCAGAGTCGAATCGGGTTAGGTTAGGTTAGGTTGGACATCGTGCTGGAGACTGGAGAGATGAGTGCCGAGTGGACGCACGCGGCACGACGTGTTTCAGCGACCGTGGAAATCTAGTATCATTCAAGATGATGCAATTTGAGGAAGAGGGTGAAACGTTGAAGGACAAATCTCGATGCGCGAACATTCGCGCCGATCTCAAAATGTGTTTGCTTCAAAGCGATTGTTGTAAAATCGTAAGTAAGCGCGAAACCGCTATAACCTATAATACCGCTATAACCTAGCAGCGTACTTTTTTTACATTCATTACGTGCGCGTAAATACTGTTTCGCGAAAAATAATGTCTTGTCTCTTTACTTTTTCTACTTTTGCGTTTTAATCTTTTTTACATTGAATCTTTCGATGTAAATATCAATGCGGATTCGATCATATCCAAAGCTTCCAAGTGCTTCTAATTCTGACTTATAATTAACTAAGGTTTGTTCGCATCGCCATGCCCCAACATGCTCCTACTTGCTCCAATGCACTCTAATTGGTTGGCGTTACCGGAATGACCGGAATCAACGTATAGAGTGAATAGGAGCATGTTGGAGCAATGACGCGAACAAACCTTTTGATTGGCATATATTTAAAAAACACTATAAAGACACATGTTTCTCTTTTCCTTGTTTAAAGAAACGTTATTTCTTTGACAGTACAAGCGCACTCCCAGAGAATGCCTTAGGTTACATGATGGCACAGTTCCAGAAGAATGCTTTGCCTTACGCAACACGTTCTTTGAGTGTAAACATTCTATAGTAAGTATAAATGGATTTATGTATTCAATTCTAAATATTAGGAAAAGAAGATATACACCTTTTCTTCAGAGAAGTCACAGCGCGTATGGAATTTATATGTTAATATATTACTTTCTTTCCTTTTTACTTTCTCACAGATTGATGGTAGACGGCGTTTTAGGGGCCCTAAAGGATATTAAACGTCGAAATAAATATTTATTTTTATGTGATATAATTACATAATTTATGTATTAATAGAAAACTTTACTCTTTTTCTATTGGATATTTTATGAGGAAATATCTGTGTATGTATATATTAACATAAAGAACTTAGGAAAGTGTAAGTGCACTTTATTGATAAGGAAAGGAAAATAAAACATTTAATGTTAGAAGTAATTTATTGTTATTCGTTGTACACGATTTAATAAATCTATATTTATACTTGCGAAGTAACAACGTACCATACAATTCATCACATTTACTTATGTATCCTGATACAATATCCAAAGATACTCTTATTTCCTTGTGAGATAATCCATTGCCAGGCCTAACTGAGAAATATGATGCTTTGTACGATTGTTACTTTGAAGAGGTATATTCCTCTACGTAGAGCAAAAGTTCTTTTTGTAGGCAAAGATTTCTTCTCGAAGAACAAAAGCTGTCGTATTTCACCCTTTCAGTATTATAAATCAAACATAATTTTTTTATTAATTTTGTTAATTTTCTTATAGTTTCGGTAAACAATAACATGCATATATATAATCGATAAAAATGACAAGAAAAAAATATTTTTGAGATAAATAAATCTTAGTTAAGCGAAAGATTTTAAATCTCTAGTGTCTAATTTGTTACTGAAAGGATTAATGCGGTGTCCAGTCTTCTTTAAAATAATATCACATTTCTTTACATATGTGCAAAATACCATGTATAATCGAGATATATTTCAATATAATTGTACAATGAGAGAAAAGAGAATGCAATAGCCAAATATTTTATTAACGCATTTTAATTATAATCATTGTTTTTCTCTTTGATGATGTACATATCATAGACTGGACAATATTGGCTGATTGTGGCATTTACCATGTTTTACAATATAGCGCTTGTTTGTCGCGCTGAATCGCACACACGGATGCGTGTATCGAACATGATACGCATATGATCACAGTAAAATTGCGAGATTTCCTAACTTCCTGCTTCTTTTTTTTTATCAGGTTAAGAGCATTTTGTTCCACTTTGTGTTCAGCGAGTATACGGTTCAGGCGTATGATAAAGTACGCCGTTAACACGGGTCTGGTATTTTATTACAAATCTACCAGATGACGATCACGCCTGCGTAATCGCCCTATCTATTGTCTGTATGCAACAAGCGTATATTGGCTATACAATTTTTTTGTACTACAATGCCAACTCACGCTACTCTTTCATTCTCTAAAATGGCTATAGGCACCTAAAGATGAGATTTGTAAGCTTTTCCCACGCATGCTGTTCTATTCTCATCTCTCTCCCGTATATATGGAAAGAATCTTTAGATCATATATGGGTAAAATACAAATTTTCGAATTTATTAGCTTTAAATAAAGCTGATTCCAAATAAATTATTTTTGCATGGTTATATATATTTTTTAAATAAAGCTTCTATTAAAAAAATAATGAAGACGCTATCAAGAAAAGAATCTTTAAATCATATAAGATAATAAATGTACTTGTATATATTTTATAGTTTATTTGTCTATTCCTTCAGAGATGATAGAATTACTTGTGGAAATATAAGGTTTATAAAAAAATTTTTTTTATTTAACAGAATAGAAAAAAGAGTAATATAATTAGAAAAATAAAATATGTTTTGTTCAAATTTCTATTTTTTAAGAATGTAATTTACCCACAAACATGACACATCTGCCGATCGAATTTCGCGAGCATAAAAAATCCGTGTATACGGATATATAATATCAAATATGAAGATAATCGATAAAAGACTTGAAGTTACGTTCTACCGCGTTGGCCTTCGAAGTTCCACTACCTCGTGCCTAAGTCACCTAAATTGATTTCAAGAGTAGCATTTTCAAGAGTAGGTTTCGAGAGGAGTTTCCCATTGTGATATATACGCCGCTGGTTCAAATATCACAGTTTATCGAGTATGATATGTAATTAGCGATTATTCGATAGTTATCAATAGTAATAAAAGTATGCGTATATTATGCTTGTGTATCGCGATGCCCGTAGGGTGACCAAACATCTCTAATCGGCAACACGTGCATCGTTATCTTTTCCATGTCGACGCATGGAATGTTCCCATCTCCCAGAAAATTAAGTGTCGAGGATCCTTGGCGCTTCCATCTGTACGAGATGGATCGGACACCCGTTTTATATATTACTTTTCTATTACGTATATACAATACTTTGTGTACTTACGTAATTACGATACTTTCTGCAACCTATCAATTTTATTGCTATTCGTTCCGTATACATTTCATTTTCGTTTCGTTCAGTGACCCTACCTGGGCAATGCTCGCTTGGGCAATGAACGGGATAGTAAAGTCGAAAAATACAAATAGGTCCAGTTGCATATCTAATCGAGCATGCAGGCCGTTTCGTCAATCATCGACGAGACTCGTCTAAAGCGTATACGAAGGTTGCGCTCCTTATAATATTTAGTACGATAAGAAATCACAGTGTCTCGTTCGTTAACGACGACGATATATTCTTCGATTTCAGCAAATCAGTATTGCGTCTTGTCTCCCGCTTATAGCATTATGTTCCTGCAATTAAAATAAATCCTTATTAAAAATAGAAATGTTGAGATCGATGCTCATTGATATCGTCTCACTAATAACACCGAAAAGTATCTATCAGCGCGTTTACGGATAGAATCATGGAGTAAAGCACTGGAATTTGATACGATACCGTTTTGCTCGGATTTTTCTGCAGAGATACACGTAATGCGATTCGAAAGGATGCTCCTCGCAGACTCTAGCAGCCGGGTGAGGAATCAGAAGCACACGGAGGGTCTGTAAAGGCCGGTGTATCCGCACAGGCGTGCACGAAGTGCTGGCAGAAGTATCGCCGCAGCGGATAGATTGTCTTGCAGCTGCGAGCACTCGCAAATCAACAGATACATCTTATCGCCCTGCGACATGGATTTGTGCAAGGTAATACGCCTGAGACCCACCGATTTCGGCAGATACCGATACATCATCCGCGCGCCTGCAACATGATAGAAACTAATATAACGCCTTGGTACACTATTAGAATAAAACAATGAATAATTGCTTCTTTACGCGTGCAATTATTCGTACTTATATGTAGATCGGTACTTTATTTCGATATTTAATAAGATATTTTTTAGATTATTTATTGTGTCGATACTTTAATAGCAGATTCTTGAGATTAATTGAAGCTAATCTTTCAATTAAAAATAAGAGATAAAATTGTGTGATTTTAATAAATCAAGATAATGAGACCATAGTCTATGCGATGTTTTAATCATATTTTTCTATTAAAACTACAAATTAAACCAAAATTATTAAAATGATTTATTAAACTCTTTCTTTCACACACGATTTTAAAAATCATATTAAATCAAGAGAATTCAGAAGAAAATAATAACAAAACGTTTATCTATACAAAAAAATTTTATTCTTCAGATAAGCATTTGTGATATGTTTAATAACTCTCTTTAAACAAAGTAATTAATCAACCATTTACTTTATTATTAAAAACGAAATTATGTATAATTATATATATTTTTTAGTAACGTATATAAGCAAGTTATACAACTATTTTGTGAAATTTTAGATACAAATTAATATATTTAATAACTCTTTATATGAAATAATTGATCAACTATTTACTTCTTTGTTAAAAACGGGATTATACAATTATATTTTTTGTATATTACTAAATAATGACATAACTTACTATATTATTATTTTATTGATTATTTAACGTCACTCTCTCTTAAATGTATACATATTAGCGACGTTAATGATTCTACAAGGCAAAACGCGAAATGTGCGATAATTCACGCCAAATTAGTTTTCAAACTCAAATAAGGGAATATGCGGTAAATATTTATTTCGTTCGTTAAATATTTCGTTACAATTGGTCTGTTCTTTTTGCTCCACTTCTGAACTAATGCAATAAGTTAGAATGAAAGAAAATATATTTGTCTCGTTCTAACTTATTGCACTAGTTCAAAAGTGCAGCTAAAAAGAACAGACCAATTGTAACGAAATATTTAACGTACGAAATAAATATTTAAAAATTGCTCGGCACAGTGTGTTGTGTTTACATACCGCGCGCCGTTTGCGCGGGTCGCTTTGTTATCATTCGCTCGGGACGGGCAGCGGTGCGTAGTTGTTCGTGTTGTCGCGTCCGGCGTCATTCCTTTTCAGGACGCGGTCGGCGTCGGCGGTCGTGGCAAATAGGAAGAGACACGATTATTCCCTACGATCAGTGATAAGCTCGCATCGATCAATTACCACGATTAACGACCCGTAAACTATCCTAGGCGGCGCGACGCGGCGATCGTTCGGCGAGGCGGATAATTTGCTAAAGAGCAATTTAAAGTCGTAGATAACAAAAGGTAAAAATTACTATTTCGTCGCGATGCTCACAGGCGATAACTATTCCATTAGCGACGCTCGCGTTCGAGATTTATATTATCGTACTTTCAGAGAGTTTTCGATAAAGACGTAAAGCCAGCGGCACACGGAGCGTTTTTTCCTGCTGGATTTCTTGCGATCTAGTAAATTACTAGAAATCCTGCGTGCTGAGTGGTGCAATTATAGCAATTTACTAGATCGCAAGCAATCCAGCAGGAAAAAACGCTCCGTGTGCCGCTGGCTTAAGCCTTGTGTCCACGATGCTAGAACTTGGTCCAAGTTCTCGGTCCGAGAAACGTATAGCTAATAAAATTGCCACTTTTCCGTAAAAGCGACAATTTTATTGGCTATACGTTTCTCGGACCGAGAACTTGGATCAAGTTCTAGCATCGTGGACACAAGGCTTTAAACTTGCTCTATTCGAATGCGCGGAGTAATACACGGATCGCCGAATCGAGTGTTCGAATAATTCGGAAGA
The DNA here is from genome assembly GCA_003063835.1 of Aphaenogaster floridana. Classification (NCBI taxonomy): domain Eukaryota; kingdom Metazoa; phylum Arthropoda; class Insecta; order Hymenoptera; family Formicidae; genus Aphaenogaster; species Aphaenogaster floridana. The sequence continues at coordinate 346,315 of NJRP01000007.1, forward strand.
TTGTGATATATCCGATAATACGATCGTTCATTCAACAATATAATACGTATACCTCGCGGGAATTACGCGTTTGAAAAGTATTAACGTATATATGTATGATATCCGTTCGCATATTTTCGAGGGAAAGGTCTATCTTATTTGGCTATTCAGTGCGATCTACGTCGTTTCGCGCGCAAAATTGGCGGCCATTTTTTCGGTCCTCGATTGGGATTGGTCGATTTTCCTACACTTACGTCTTACGTCCTTAAGAATTTTATGTATGATGGCGGCATGGCGCTTACAATTAGCGGAGCTTCGCGGATGGACTTCGAATCGAGCGGCGTCGCGTTTAATTAATAAATAACGTCGTGACGAGTCACGCATCTCAATATTTATCAAGTGCGCAACGTAAATTCGATGTTGATATGGAGGTGAGCAACGAAAACGCGTATCTCGCGAGATTTATTCGATCGAAATCTATCGCTCGCGCGGATTGGCAAGTTAACCATGTTTTCGAAAAGTTGAGGATCGTGGTTCTCTCGATCGACACAGGACGGTACTTTTTCCGCGTTATTTTTTCCGCCGCAGTATGATAAAATATATAATCGTGTCTCCCCCCGGGAATATAATAAAGTGCACGTCGCGTGCGATTAACGATCGCGATTAACGGGAGTGCCGTGCAAAGTGCCGCGCGATCGTTGTATCTTAATGATTACGCGCGTGATAGTAATTATGTGTGTTTTGCGCGAACAGGTATTGTTTGTGACATAAAGCAGCAACGGGAGAGGAGGAGGAGGCCAGGGAGGCGTCGGGCAACGGCGGAGCAACCGTGAGGTGAGCATCTCATAATTTATTTTATTTATTTAGGTGTCAGGGGCGTAGCCTCGATTTTATTTCGGGGGAGATTTTTTTAAAATTAAAATCACAGAACAACATCACTTTTTTAATTAAATAAGATAACAATATTCGTTCAGGACATTTTCTTGAGGCCTTAAAGCATTTATCATTTCATTTCTCTCTCGGCTTTCAACCTTTCATTTTCATATTTTCATATTTGGTTCCAAAATTTCGGGGGGGGGGGGGTGATTTATCCCCCTAATCCCCTTCCCCTGGCTACGCCACTGTTAGCTATTATTTGTTATTTGTGAAATTATAGTTGTTTACACAGTACTGTTACTGCATAATGCGCGCATGTAATATATGTTAGATTTTATTTTGAGAAATATTCAAAATATTTAATAAAATATTTATAAAACGTTTAATGGAGACACATAAAACATTTCAACATGCTTAAGATTTATAATTATTTATATATAGATGAAGATTAAATTTTTATTTATAAAATTTTATAAAAGTTGATGTTTAACAAAGCATTCTCTTTCGGAAATCATGTAATATTATTTATTGTGGCAAATAACTTTAAATAAAATATATTTGTATTTTACAGATCAGCATCGTGCATACTACGACTACCTCCGCTGCTGCACATCGTACCGGTGAATTTTAAATTATTTTTTATCTTAATCTTGAGGTAATAGATTTATAAATATATTTGAAACAAATTAAAATGATATGAAAGAAAAACAGGAGAAAGAGAAAGTTTCTCTATATGTAATGTATATCATATTTATATATATATTTTTTGTATAACTTGTTTCGACGAATTTGCTATTATTTCGTAATTAAGTAATTGAAAAATTGGGATAAGAAAAATTTTATCGTATAAATGTTTAACAACGAGATCTCGTAGTAAAAGTTAGGTATTACTGACAATGATAAACATATAGACGCTTACCCGTCCAATAGAGCCAGTTTTGTTCGAATTTGAGGCCGTCGTCGCCCTCGAAAACTTTAAAAATCGACACTATGTAGCCGGTGGACGGAATAGGCGGTCTTCCACCGGGTGGTTCGAGCGGCGGCCTCGCGATGGTCGCTACCTCGTTGAACAGATCTAACGTGTGACTGGCCGCGTATCTGAGATCTCGGGGATCGAACTTGCGTAGGGCCGCGCATTGCACTTCGTTGTAAAAATCTATGGGGTCCGTGCTCTGCTTGTTTATTAGATAATACGTGATGAACGGGAAATCCGCTGTAACACACGGGAAACTCGGCTAAACGATCTTAAAAGTACTCGCCGTCGTTATCCCGCCGTTTCTGGGTGATAGATAGTCTGATTTTACGTACTGTTCTTCTCCATATTTGTAAGTAAAATGCTTTGCGACGCGGAGGGTGCTATCTCGGCGACTAGTTCCGCGGCGGTGTCGCGTTGTAGGACCAGCGGACGAGACACTGGAGATTCCATTAGCGGGTCCAGAGGCTCCAATGGCGTCATGAAATGCGCGAGAACACATTGCTTCGGGTCCTCGACCTCGAGAACCGACAGAGGACTTCCCGGTCTCTTCTTATCAGCGACAGGAGCGTGCTTCGGATAAACGAGAGATCAAATTACAAAGAAAGCTAAATTGATAGAGTACGTAAACTATGAATTACGCGTCATAATTACTATTTGGAGGTTGCGTGAACGAGCAAATGAGGGATAAAAGAACACAAGTAATTTTTCATATTTTAGCAGCAAGGTTTTCTTATATAAACTTTGCTAATCCGTTTTTATAATCGTTAAAATATATGCAGCATAATTACGTAATTGCTGTTTTATTAAGTAATAGCGTTTCTTTGAACCGTGGCTTACTACGCTTTATTACAGACGTGTCTCTAGTAAACGTGTCTCATGTTTTATCTATTCTTAGATGTTCACGCAAGGTCGCAGCTTGCAAGAGTCTAAGGCCAATAGCTTGACCATTCTAATTTCGACAAATACTATACTTCGGCTATACTTGCTCTCAGTAATTGATTATATATTATTGAGTGTGTTAAACGTTTTTATTAATATCTTATTAATCTTCCAATTAAGGCAAGCAGCGATTAAATTATCTTTTACTGTATATACCTACATCGGATTTTATTAAAATCTTTTAAAATCGCATGAAAAAAGGAATAATCTTTTTTTCTTTTGATTTATATAGATCGTTCCGCAATTTCTTGTGATATTTATAATCAATCTACTCTTAATAAAAACATCAAGAGACATTCTTTTTTTATTTATGATTTTCCAGTGATTTATGATTAAAATATTATTATAACATTTCGATATTTTAATTAGCAAACTTTGATTTCAAATTTCACAAGGAATTTCACAAGCTGCGTGTTCATTTTCAACTAATTCTATAATACTCTCGAATATTTTTTTTCTAAGAACACATGTATATTTTAAACGAAATCAAAGTAATTTTTTTATTAACTCACTGGTACACCGGCTGGTAAAAAGCGCTCGAGAGAAGCGAGAGGTATAATAAAGCAGTCGCGGTCCAAAGTGGCCAAGGAAATTGGTTCGCCTCGTGGCGGGCTGTTTCCGGAAACCACGAGAGGTGTGTAGGTACCGGAAGCACGGTTTCCGCTGAAGGATACCTGCTAAAGCGATAACGCAATTAAAATATACTAGATGTATGTAACATCTAGTAATGTCAGCGGTTAAACGCCACATATCGTGAGAGACAGAACGAGTCTCACATAACAATTTGTACACATTTAATATCGTGTACTGGTATTGAGTCCAGGACAGAGTGTGCACAAGGCCGGCACGAGCGTTGGTAATTAAATGGGCATATGAAACGTTATTCGGGACATGCACGAAATGAAAACTCATCCTGGTCGTTTTATTGATCGTAATTTTAATTCTCGATATTTCTACACGTTTAATTAAACGTGTCAAAAATATTTATGTTTTTTTGTAAACTTAAATTTTCATTAAAGATATCTAAGAATATCGTTATTTTAAAATGTATCTTTATTCTTGTGGCATGATTTTATGAGATTATGTCGAATAGATTAACGACATGCTAAATTTTTCTTTTGAGAAAAGCTCTTCTTCTCTCTGATTACGTTAAATATATTTACAGATATGAAATAAACTCTGCATTATATTCTTTAACCGCTTTAGAAAGTTAAAAAAATTTATTGCGCTTAAAAATACCGATGTCTCGATTTATGAGATCGTAGATCACCATTGCAGGATTAATGATGAAAGCGCTAGGAGACATCCCAGTGTGTGCAGCATGTGCAGTAGATTCACGCGCGTAGACATATCTAGCAAATACGTTTATAGCAGTAATAGTAAAGATATCAAGGTGATACGTGCCCGAATAAAATGGAAATAGGCCGTGGGTATAGACAGAACATCGTAGCCGGCATTCGCACGTACGCGCTTCGCGTCTGACTCGACTTGTCTTTTACTACTTGCGCCAAAGCGCAGGTAGTTATCAATAGGAGCTTTCCAACAAGAGACACTGTGTTACACAAAGGCATCTCATTGGCTACATATTATCTTAGATGATGTTTTAGATAATATATAGGCAATGAAATGCCTTTGTGTAACACAGTGTCCCTTGTTGGAAAGCTCCTATTGTAGTTTCGGCTCGCTTGCGTTTTTTCCGTTTTACGTAAACTCTAGATCACGTAGACTAGATCTTACAACTTTGCAGTTCACGTTCGAAGTTCGGTGCAACGCAATATACGTTGCATGTTAATTTTGCAAGTGCACTCGGTGTTAGCGATTGATCACATTGCTTCGCAATTTTTCATCCCGCGACCGACAACTGTGAGACATCGTCTTTTATAAAATAGAACCGGGCAGAGAAGATACATTTTAAAAGTAAAATAGTTCATCGTTTATTTCTTCTTACATTATAAAAAAACAAAACTTCAATTCTTTGATATATAATATTCCCTTAATCAACTTTATTATTCAGATTATTTTAAGTGTACAGTCAAACTTTCGCTATAAACTATTATAAGATTTTTTGTGTCTTTCTATGTACAGAAATGTGCATACTGTTAATTTAGTACGTTACCTGTAACAATGCATGCAAAGAAAATACACGTGTGTGCATCATTAACATTGTGCGAAAAGCACATATGCAGCGAAAAACTTCCACGATCGATAACAATTTACATACTGTTTAGTGTGTAAAAATAGTATGTCGCATAAAGTTGTAGTAATTGCAAGACTTCTACTTGCATTCTACGCACGATACGCAACGACGTTTACATCTGTCTTAATACGTAACTTTAGTTTGGTAATCAAATTAAAATAGCACAACCGAGTAGAGTTTAATCATCTCTAATTACACACAAACTGTCGACTCATGTATTGCATTCCATTGTAGTTTACTGTATAATATTATCTCACCCCAAGCAGCTATTAAACTCCGAATGTTATATCGTTGCGTATATATAATACATTTATTAAAGGCACCGAATAGCGACTGTTTCACAATAATGGTTCCATCGGGAAATGTTTATTGCATCTCTTTCAATCCTCAACATGCTAAACTTTTGCATACAGCATAAACAAACGTATATATGTAAAATGCCTGATATAATCAGCCTTATGCAAATTTGCCAACGCGTTCTAGAGCATTTTTTCCAAAGATAATATACTCCTTAAGATACATATTTTTATAATATAAGAAAAGGAGTGTTACATCTTGAATATAGAAAAAGGTAAAGAAGAATGCGTAAAAATTAAAATCACAGATACAATTTCATTCGTTAATTATAAGTTCAATTTATACTATGACATTCTAAATGAAATTTGGTAATCTTTCTGATTGAACTTTGCAATTATTATTAATTATTACTTATTATAATTAAATTCTTTATTTATTGAACATATCCATAATTTGTAATTTAATTTATTTCTGTGTAGAAAAAATTATTTGAAAGCATCTTTCAATCTTTTCAATTTTTATTTTATTTTCACGAATCTATAATACACAAGATTACAATAAACTGTTGAAATGTTTAAATATTTGGCTATTATACATATATTAATTTTAAATAAACGGAGAATATTGAAATAGTTGACAAATCGTGCTCGTTTCGTTTGCATACACCTTTAGAATGCAAATTTTTGCATCACACATTGTAGTCACATTGTCATCACATACGCAATTCGCATATGTGATGACAGCGTTTCCTGCATTGGAACGTATTTTCTGCATTCGCAAGTTCAATTTATGCGAAGAAAAAGCGTGCCTACATGCGTGTTCTGATATTTAATCATGTTGCGTTGAGTATACATGACGGTAAATGTTCACGGTGCGCATCGCAAAGGTCAAAGGTCGCTACACGACACTGCAGTCTTCGTCAGACCGTGAAAGCCGCAGCAATACTTCAATCGTGAATTTCCGCACTTACATCTCTCGTGCAGCACATTCTTTTCGATCACGCGAGAAATTTAGCAAAAAATTTATCACAAATTCTACGTATTGGTGTCGTAATCTTTCAATACTTTTTATCGATTTCTAAATTTAATTGCGATAATTGTAGTGCTCGGATAAATGTAACACGGCATTTTTTAATGTTAAAATTAATAATAATAATTCTTTAATAATTTTATAACAATTATTAAATGAATTATCATTATTTCTCAATTTCATTATCAATCGGCTGAGAAAAGACCAATTTATATAAAATATGAAACATTATTACGTACTTTCCGTTACTAAAGGGGTTAAACATCCATCGTTAAATTCTGTTTGCCGACCAAGCGATGCGATCGTGAGATTCATTGCGTTGTAACGCGCCTGTGGCCCAAAAATGTCTCTTCTCGTGTGTAGAATACGACGATTACGACGCATTAAACGTTTACGAAGATATCGCGATGGAATGTGATACGTGCGGATTTTGGACGGGTCGATGGCACACAATAAACGTTAATTGTCGAACATTTGCGCCACGGCGAATTTATAGCATGTCCCCCCGGATTCACCACAACGAGCAATAAGATAGCGACTTTGCGTGCCGCTTAAACTCGCGTAGGTGCTACTTTATGTCTTCCCTTCTATAAACAGTCTCCCATTTTCTCCGTAACTTTACTTTATTGCAAAATTTTTCGCTATTTGTAGCCCGATTTAAAGAATAGCGATATAACACTTGGTTCAATAACGACGACAATGGAAAGCAATTAGTCTGTCAAGAAGCTCGAGATTTATTACATTAATATCCGGTTAATTTCTTAGCTAATTTTTTAATTCTTATATAATAATAGAATATAACTAACTTTGTCTTATGATAAAGAACATATACTTAGGCGTATAATTAATTTAATTGCATCTATATACCACAAATTATTTGCACGCCTAATATTTAGAAAGCGATATATGAATAAATAAAATAACCTTATTGAATATAGAATAATTGCTATAAATTAAGCGGTTCTGTTTCATTGCATACATATGTGATATTGCTTCTTGCCCTTGTAGATGACAGTTTGAGGGTAACGAGATATAATAGTCAAACGAACAGTCGCGCTGAACAACCCGTTCGCAACATTCATCTCTTAGATCGAATAATTCTAACATCGCGAAGAGCGATATTGCGATCGTAGATTAATTCGCTTTCCACATAGTTTTGGTCGTTTGTGAAGGAAATGACTATAATTAGGGTTAAACGCAGTACAGGGTATACACAATGTTACTACATCAGTTTTCCGTGCGTGACTCACATTACGAGATAAATGTGCTTGATAGTTTATTAGCGTGTTTACATTGTATGCCGCAACGGCGAATTTATTGTTATTTAACAAGTTTTTAGAAGATCAATAGACGGATAATGAAGATACTTTTTCTTCTTTCCTTCTTAGAATTGTTATATATCTTACCATAAAAATAACGGAAATAAATGTTTGGAGATAATATGCATTTACATAAATAAAGGATTCAAACGATTTTAAATTAAGAATCTTTTTAGAAATCTTATCAGAAACATTGTTAAAAGCGTTAGAAAAGATTCAAGTTATTTTTTTGGAGGGTCCCTTCGAGTTTGTGTTACGGACTTTGTACTCACCTGCCTAGATGCAGTCGGGGTTGGTGGATCGGAAGGTTCCTTCTGCTGACCGATCTGATTTTGCTTCCTCCTGACCTGATTGCCGGTCTGACCGCCCTGCCCAGAATTGACGGGCCCGCCGCCGCCCCATTTAATCACATGGGGGCCCGAGTTGCGACGCGGCGGCGGACCCAGTCGCTCGCCCGACTCCTCGGGCGGTGAGCCGAGTGTCCCACCTGCGGGCGGCGACAGGAACAAGTGAGTACGATAGCCATGTCCCTGGTGCTCGTGATCGCCCATCGACGGAAAGTATCCGAATTCCCGGCTGCGTCGTACGGGTCCACGCACCCCGCTGACCACTGACTGGCCGATACCACCGCGCGCCGCGCCGAAACGCGTCCCTATCTGGCCGAACGAGGCCCCGCTGGTCCCGTAAGTGGTGGTGCCCAGGGCGGGCCGGACCTCCCCTAGTCCTCCTCCACCTAGTCCTCCTCCTCCGCCACCACCGAGTCCCTTCTCGCCCCCGAAGTTCTTGCGGAACATAAGATTCATGACTGACTTCGGTGCACGATCTCAGGTCGCTGACGACGTATTTCTCGTGGTGTGTATGTGTGTTTTTTTTCTCGATTTTACTTCTACTCGACCATTTGACACGCTTGGTCGATTCGACGGGTGCTCGAGGATGCGCATGGAAGAGAGGCAGTGGTGGTGGTGGCGGTGTGCGACGATCACAAAGGGGGTACGAGGGTGTTTAGCGTTTTCCTAAATCTCGTTAAACGATTTTGTGTTAGAGTTTGCGGTTTCTCCAAAGAGTTTTCTCTTTTCCTTGTTTTTTTGTACGATTTTTACACGCCGACAGCCGTTTAACTCATGTCGAAATGTACTACGAGTATAAAGATCTTGACACGTTACAAACGCCAACTTGGGCATATGATGTCGCGCTCGAGCACAGAAGAAACCGACGTGGTACAACGTCGGACGACATTGGGGTCGGGGTTTAAAACCGCTCGTGCGATGGCACTGACAGTGAACCCCGGCAGCGAATGGTCGGTGCACTTAACTTTTACCGACTTCCTGCTGCCGTGTAGTTCTAAAGCACTCACGTAGCTGATCTAGGTCGAACAAGAAGAATGGTAACGATCTTCTACCGCGCGATTTCGGTCGAACTTCTCGAAGGATAATCGACACTTGACCCCAAAATACTGATAAGTAAAATCTACGCATAACATATGTACAGTTAAAATGTATTTAAATAGAAATGATAGCCTAGTGTTTTAACATTTTACTAGATACTATTATAAAATTGTGATAATATTATCAGTATTACTGTAAAAAATAATATTGCGCAGCAGAGTGGAGATTTATTGCGCACCGATAAATTTTCATATTAGGTATTTTAATATGTAAAAATGAGCAATTGTTACTGTATGGTTTAAATTAATGAAAAAAATGTTTTGAAAAGAAAGGCGTTTCGTTATTACTAGTTTAACATACCTCATATTAATAGTTTTTTATTTTTAATTTAGCTATGAAAAGAAGAAAGATTAAAAACATCAGGAAGAAAGATTAAAAAGGAAAATTAAAAGAAAAAAATTTAAAAAGAAGACATTGTATTAAAAAAGACGATTAAAGGAATAAGGAAATAAGAAGAAAGAAGATTATACATATGCATATAAAAGATCGAAAAATTAAGATGAAAAATTCAAACATAAAAAGAAAGATAGAATAAAAAGGATAACAAGAAAAACTAATCAAGGAAAATTAAAATAACTAAAAAAGGAGAGTTTAAAAAAAGAAATATAGGATGGAAAACGGAAAAAAAATTTGTACAAAGTACAGAAAGTTTAATTAAGAGAGAAAGACGATCGGAAAAGAGGATTAAAATTTTACACGTTATATAATTTAAAACATGTGTGTATGAAATTTTTTAGTTTAAAATTTGCGTTTTGAAAATCGCCTACTCTTTCAAGGACTCGCATATGTAAGTACCAGATTTGGCCTTTCCGAGATACCCAAGCCATTCAGTATCTGGGGTATAGTCAGACCATCTTAAATTCACTTTGGACGATCCGTAACTTGCATTAAAATTTAAAATAGAATTTTGTTTATAATTTTATGTGCCATGTATTTTAATACGTGTATATAAGTATTCTTAGATATGTTTTCTATATGTATATATATGTTTTGATTCTTCAATTTTTTTCTTATTAGATATATACATGACATGCAAAAATATAAATAGCATTTTATCACAAATTATGAATTATCGTCTAAAGTAGATTTAAAAAAAAAAATGATTTTTTTAATGATAAATTAAGAAAATTTTTATAACTGATAGATATAGAATAAATAAATAACTGCATAATTTATCCAAGCTGAATGAATATACACATCGCGAATTTTTTAACATACCTCAGATTAAAAATTTTTCCACTTTTTAAACAAATTTCACTAAAGCGCGCAAGCGATACATTACGAAAATCAGAACACACTGAACGCGATTTAAAGCGTAAGACAACTTTTGGATTATCTAAAAACACTGTCGCAATTCGTCTTTTGATTTGAAAAGGGGCTTTATTGCTCATGCGTACACCTTCCACAATTCGACAGGCTTGATGAAATCGTAATGGGAAGTCCATTAGTTAAACCGAGATCATTGAACAAAAATAACAATAATTTTAGCGCACAAGGCAGTCGTTCACACTTATCATCGCACACACTATAAATTCTTTTTATATTTTCCTAGTTCGATACATTGCAAACAGCGATATAAAGCTCGCGTTATCACTTCCTTGCGGTTATCAGGTTTATTTAGATAGTATTTTTAATATTTAACAGCATTAAATATATTTTTTGCTTGCATTAAAAATAATTTACGCTATTTAATATTTAACAGTTTGTATATTTAACACTGGAACTTATTTTAATTTTAGTTTAAAGTTATTAAATATGCTTGATGACGTTTTCACTTTTTCAAAGAATTAAATTTGTGAAGATAAGAAATTTAAATTGACCGCAAAGAGTTAATGCACAACGTCGGGTTAAAAGTGGCACGAGTAACGCGCGCGTCAACTAACGTTTGCCTCTTCGTGGGAGAACTGTCTCGTCGTAGGAACGGCATGAACTTTAATAGCGAGTTTCTCGATTGATTTAAAGTAGACTGCTTTGTCACGGTAGCGGCACAGATATATATATATATATATATAGGTGCGTGAAAACGAGATATCGGCTTCGATTTAGTCTAATGCTCAGTATTTTACTTGATAATAACAAAGAGATAGGGAGGGTGCAATTTGCATTGACTCGTATTTCTTGAATATTTTTGGAACAAATTGGCTGCATTGCCAAGAAGATTTTCTACAATCGTCTGATGAATAAAATTTCCTCATATCTTAAAATACGAAATTACGTTATTCTCAAACTAATATTAACGATGCGTTAATAATGCGTTAAGCTTAATGCTATAATTTAAAAATTGTATAATATTTTAATAGAAATAATTTTCTAACGAATCTTGCTGCAACATTTTTTTTTACAGTATTTTAATTGTTATAGCATTTTTTAAAGTTTGCAAAAAGTATTTAATAAAACATTCGATTCGATATTCAAAGTTTGTGGCGTATGTTTCGAACGACTTTCCAATAACACATACGTGCTTTATAGATTGATTTTACTGTTCTAGTATTCTAGGGTCAATTCTTCGATATTACTTGAAAACGAGATAAGTTTTTGCAGCTTATAACTTTTCTTTTAGACGCGTGCCTGATCGCTATGTACGACAATTAGTTAACGAGGTAAATGTCTTTTACTATTTCATTTGATCTATAGCTAGTAAGAGGTACGTGACCGTGAGTTTATATTAGTTATTGAACTTAAAGCAAGATTGTCGTTCCTATTTTTTATATAAAATGTTGCGATAAAAGTGACGTATATGTTTTAAAAAATGTTAGAATATCTAAAATGGGAGAGGTTTTCTAATAAATTTCGCTGCGGCATTATTTTTATATCCATTTAATTTTAACAATATGTTAAAACATTTCAAAACATTAAAAATTAGAAACATATAAGACAAAAAATAATAAAATAATGAAAAATTCGAAATTATTGACATATATTTTTAATTGAATACATTCTAACGATGTGTAAATTGTGCGTGCGATTTATTCCTTTTTAGTGTTCTAAAATGAAATGTATGAGTTGCTGTAAATAAATTGGATGTAAAAGTATTTACTTCGTTCGTTTAAAGCAAACAGAAATGCTGAAGCAGGTGGGTCAGTTGCCTAAACGTTTTAGTAACTAATTAGGTGCGAGAAAAACAAATCGCGCGAATGCTGCAATGCTGTAGCAATGAACTACTGAAATTTATCTCGCTGATTTCTACAAAATCCTCTGATCCCGTTCTATTATCGAGTCACGTACCGTAGAGAAAATTCAACTTTTCTTGGCAGTAAAACAAGTGCCGAGATTTATCTGGAATTTACACTAAAGCACGTATGCCGTATCAAGTATTGCCATGTGGCTAAAACATATAAAATTATCATAAATATATTAAAAATTATTTTAATCGTTATTCGTTATTATCATCGCTAATTAAATCTTAAGTATTAGATTCGAAATGTTAATCACCTTTTAATTACAATTATTTTACTCGTTAAATATTCCAAAGTTCAACACTAACAATAAATTGATTTAAATTAGTCTAAAATTGAATCACTCTTTAATTTCTTTTTAATCATTTTAATGTTAAATTATAAGTCGAATTTCTTTTCAATTTCTATTATTTTAGTTAACATATATCTTAGCCTTACCAATTAGCTGTAACAATCACATTTCGAATAAAACTCTATAATTTCGATCGATTATTCTGGCTTCATCATGACTTTTATTTTTTCTATACAATACGCAGTACAAAACCGGTACGATATTGATTTTTACTTCCTTGGAGAAGAGAACTTTGCACTCGAAATTCACAAATATTTCTTACAAAATCCCGATCGCTATGAACTCGACCGATTATGAACGGCTGCAACTACTGGAAGAAGCAGTCGGTCAAACTCCATGCAAATTTCGAAGTTTTACATGAGGAAAGCAAGCTAGCAGCTGTCTCCACGATAATATGTGAGTGTATATGGACAAGGGCGAGATGGTCGTCTATCATCGCTGTCGGAATGCCATTACGAGCGAGATAACACTGACATAAAACTCACAGTTGATTAAAAGCTATAATTATACACGAGGAACGATCCAAAGATCTATGAATATTTTTTTCAACATAATGAGGACACAGTGTGTGACAAATGAATGCACTATTATACGAGAACGAAAGCGGGAGAATGGATAGAAGTAATCGACGGGTGATTCATAGTTGATCCGTATCAAATATTCGTACAACGGAAAATATCAAATCTGCAAATGAAAAATATTGATTCATCGAGCATAAAAAAATCATAAAATTACAATAAAGAAATATACTCTTTTATGATATATAATCAATTATAAATGAGGAATTATAAGTTATGACAAAAGCGCATGCGTTGCTTTAATTTGTTGAACAATCGAACTTTTGTGATAAAAGGCAGAAGATTATCTTACGCGTAAACTGCTTGGAATTACACCGCGATTATGCAACACATCGGGGAAAACAGCGGCGTTATTGCTATGAAGGAGCGAATACTTAGTATGTCTGCTTTGCTTCTGTAGATCGATGCTATATTGAAATATTCACAAGTAACTTGATTGGCGTGAGTGCACAGCCGCGCGTTGCAAGGATAAAGCATGGAATAATAGAAAATGACGGTTGTTAAGAACTTTTTTTCTATTTATGCTTCCAACACTGATGTGACTGCAGCGTTCGCCCGAAGAGTTTAAACTCCGCACAATTTCACATAATTTGTTTCGCTGTGTAAAAACAAACGATATTCGTATCGGATATACTCAATGGCATTGAATTCCACGTTTACTTGATTTATCGGAGACGGGCGAGAAAAAATAAAGTCACGATAGACAGTATAGAGGCATTTATGAAACATGTGTTTCGTGCAGTCGATCGATTTCGTATTGTAATATTCACACTACACGCGATTGACGGCGAGGTTCGGATTCGGGAGTCTTTGCGGTGACGCAAACGAACGGTACGTGACATTTGGATGGTTTTGTACTCCTGAATACCGGTGGAACGTCGCGTAAGCGGCTGGTATTTTTATGCGAGTTTTAGCTTGAAAATTCCAAATTTTAAAGTAAAAATATAATTTGATCTTGCGACCCGACAAGTTAGTACCATGCGCAAACCGCGATCTTGCAATTCAGGTAATCTGTTGACATTCGGACAGATTAATACCAGACGAAAGATTCAAGGTAACATCGATCAGCGAAATATCGAAATGGTAAGGATGATCGGTATCGCGGTGGTACTCACGGAACACGTGTTCCGCGCGGTAGATCGATAGCACGTTAAAATATTCACACGTGGGACGCACGCACTCTATCGCGACCGACAGATTCACGGGGTGACAGAATGACAGCACGTATAATGGTATCCCGATATACATTGCGCGGGATGAAAGGGAGGCTTTTTCTACGAACAGCACGAGAACACGACGGGATTTGAGAGCAGAGCACAGACACTCACGACACACACGTGTTTTACACGCGGTAGATCGATACTGTATTGAAATATTCACTGTGTGACGCGATGTGTGCCGCGACGGTGATACGTCAAGGTCCCTCCACGAAGGTTATTATCTCCGCTCGTCCGGGCTTGCGCTTGATCCAGACATGCGATGCCAAGCACGATGGCGCAATGCCTTTGCGATGGTACTTCGGATCGAGGGTGGGTACAGTTCTGAAGACGCACTCGCGGAGTTGACTCAAGTGAAAGCACGTTCTTTCGCGTTGCTCTTCGAAGAGCGCGGCAATGTGCGCGAAAGAGAGATAGAAAGAATGGGTGAGAAGTGGCAGAACGAGTGGAGACTCTGACGGCGCACTCTTGGTGAACGGCACCCTCGCACTGAGACGTGCACGAGGCGTCGCGACGCTCCCCAGGGTCGGGGAAACCGCGGCCCCCCGCGACGCGCCGCAACTAGAGACACGAGACACGTGGGAGTCGCATGCCTACACGATGCCTGCCTAATTCACGATTCGCGAAGTAATTGCTCTCGTGTGCAATTTCGATAATATCTCTTTGTTGTAGGAGAAGCGACTAAGCTATTGCGCGTCGTTGCATTTGGCGGGTATCATTAGCGACGATAGTATCTATTTTAGAAGCACTCTGGCGCAGACAGGAACTTTTGAACGCTCGCGATTAAATTAATTTTTGTTGTAATGGATCATATAATATGAAGTGATCCTGTCATATCCGCTTTTGAAGGAAATATTACTCTACGAACGTGGATGGGGATATTCGTTCCTGGCAACATTTCTGGTTCAAAATTAGAGCTACGCCGATGTTGAGAGAATTTCTAAAGGGAAATTTATATTGGAAAAATATTTTTATTAAAATTAATTTGTGCATCTTTATACGATTATTTGAATTATAATAAATTATTATACAAACAAAAAAATTCTTCGTACTGGTAGTAGTACTACTATCTGTAAAAGGATAGGCGAATATGTGCGGAGAACAGAATAAAGGCATCATGAATCTTCACTAAATTAGACTCCGAAGAACGAAAACGCGATTTTAGATTTACTAACGTGTAGACGTTTCTTATCACGTTCGTAAAATCACTGACCAGCAGATAACGTCGAGATCGTAAATATATTCGAATTACCTTTCATAGATATCTTTCGCGTTTTGTTCTGATCAACTTAAAGGTTTTCGATAAAGTTCTATATTCTTTATTCATATAATTTTAAATATAAAGAATATATAAAGCTATTTATAATTGTCAATGCATTTAATTTATTTTCAACGTGTGGTTTTTAGAATAAAATAAGGATTGATATTCGATAAATCCGTTAAAAGAAGATAAATGCGAAAATCTTTATTTAAATGTTAATCGATTTACAATATTTTACATCTTATGTGAGTAATGGCGGATTAAACGTGCGATTATATATATATATTTCTTTGTTGACTAGATTTTCATGTATTGCCTTAAATATCCATATTATTAATTACAGCGCTAATTACAGAAATATGAGATATTGGCATTGTGATGATTTACGAAACAACATAATCATAAATATTGCTAAAATGCCGCGATTAAAAAAATAATTATTACAAATAGAAATAACAAATTCTTTTGCATATCGTAGAACTCTCTCATTAGCGTTACTCTTTCAATTCTAAGCGCTTGAGTTGAGACGAACAAAAGCAGTATTCGCACTAGTGCTCGCGGAATACAAAATAGTTTGCAGTACCTTCACAAAAGTTAATTCACAAGACAGTGAGGGAACCGAGCAAATGCAGTGTGCCGCCTTATAGAATATCGCTTTTTACTGGATGTGTAAAATAAAGATAATCATATTATTATTTGAAAAAGTGACATAATAAATAATTATAATAATTAACTAAAACGGTAATTAAAATGTAATTATATATTTTGTCATTATTATCCAAATATTAAATTAAAATTTCATGATTAAAATGGTATAATTATTATTTAATTGTTAAGATGACCATATTTTGAATTAAAAACATATTAAGCTGCTCGACAATAATGATGATATTTTTTTTTGCATTACACTATCGGCGAACGTAACATTCGCGAGTGACGAATTCTGGTCACGAATCTAATGGCAAAGTCTTCTATTTTTCACCACAGAATTGGCAGTTTTCTGACGTCGTTCGTCGTTCTCTGCCTGCCAAGAATCACACAGTCGCGACTGACAGACAAGGTAGCTTTTTTCCTTGAAAGATACGTCTTTCACGGGTCAATAGTTGCAACAACACAGTATGCATGTGGAGAGAAAGAGACGAAAGCAGAAAACGCCCGCCGCACCCAACTGCCGCGATTGTTGCATTTCGAAGCATTTTATACTTCAAGTCACCGCGACTTGGCACGCTTATCATCCCAATAAAACGATTCACATTCTCAGATGATGTATGGCTAGAAGTACTTCAATTTATCTTTTTCAATTAGAGACATCGTTCCCTCATTGTTTTATCCTATTTCTTATTATATTATCTTATTTGAATCTACTTATGCTTCTTCTTAACTCACGCGATCTGGCACAAGAGAGCTGTAGAATACTTCTGAGGTTTTAAATTGACAGACATAAATGACTCCGAATTTAGGCGGTTTGGTGGTGTGCGTTTGACTTTTCGACTTCGCGCGCGCCTCCCGCGATCGAACACTTTTGGGGAGACAAAATCGGCCGTTATATTTACATTTATGTGCCGCGACACAACCGTGTATTTATTCTTGGCATACGTTTGAAAACTAAAATTGCCGCAAGTATTAATAGCGAGACGGCGATACGGTAGAACTATGAATACCTCAAGGTGTTCGACGTGACAGACGACTCGTGCTGGCGCAGATCGCTTGGACGACGCTCGGAAGCCATCGATTTGGAAGTGTCACAACGAAAGATCGATCGACCTCGATCAAGGGATTTGCTGGAGTTCATCGCGCAATTCTATTTTGACACTTCGGTGATTCGCGAGGCATTTCGACACTTTCTCCGTGTACTTTATTCAAATTTGTATGAGACATTACTTCTGAAAGCATGGGGATCTTCTATCGTATCTTTACATAGCTTAGAATTTCTTTTCGTTGATATATATATCGGGTAATTGCGAAATAAAATTTAGAAATATATTTTTTAATAATTTCTTTAGTAAATAACTTTCACACACACAGTAGAAAAATGTTTAAGTCGTAAGGATATAATAAAAAAATCCACTTGTGTGACGTGCAAATTTGTAAAGAATTATATCAATATAAGCATTATACGATCTATAAACATTTGTGCAATAATTAGTCGTTGGAAAAGTCTATAAAAGAGAAAGTAAATTTAAAAGATTACTGTATGCGCGCTCGCTTTTCGGAATACGACATATTCAGAATTACAAGTACAACATCGATTAGGTTGCAGCTTGCGTGCGTTCTGTAACCTTGCATGAAAACCTGGCATCATCCTGTGACTTGCTATATCTGATGGAATAGCTAACATTTTTAGGCAATGCAATAGATATATTATTACTTTGAATAAAGAGCATCTTGCGCTTGTTCGTATTGTAATTTCGAAATACCTAAAAGCTGCTTTAATTAATTACTTCGTGAAAAGGCAATAATGGATCAAATCCATTACTTGATTGCGCCTTCTAGACGAATATTTAACAATTACTATTTATATAGCACTATTTTAATTTTGAACTTAAAAAGAAACACACAGGAGACTTTTACATATTTATTCCCGATAATTATACTTAAGAAACCATTTTGGCACCGGTAGCGAAATTCAAACACTATATTTTTTAATTAATTCACTCTAAGTTAAATATTTCTATCATTGCAGTGCTTTATCATAATTCACGTTTACATTAGCTAATTATAAAACCACCTGTGACATATTTGGCACTCTGTTCAATCCGTTTTTACGCGAATTTATTGGAGAGATATGTAGAGTCATAAATAACTGCTAAATGAACTTAGTTTTCTTTTTTGAGGAAATTTAATTTTATCAAACCTTTCAGTATCACGGAAGGATGTACCATTTTTCATGTATGCACGAATGCTATCGCGGTATATTGAGTACAATGTCGATACGTTGTTCCAAATAGTAGAATAAAGAAAGAAAGCGATATCAAACCATCCTTAATCAAATATAACTTTAACTTCCATAAATGCAAATAAGCAACATATATATATAGAATGTACACAGCATATCGAATTAGTCATTATAAAAAAGCAGAAATTTTATTAAAGTAAAAAGCACTTTTGTTATATTTCAGCAAAATGCATTTTCTATCATCTATTTTTGCCTTTTTATAAAATTATTTTATGATATAGGTAATGACTTAGGTAAATTAATGAATTAGGTAAATTATTAATAATATATAAATCACTTTATACTAAAACAAACAATAATAAAACTATTACGGATAGTGAACAATACGAAAAACTAGTGCTTAGAAGTTACAGAATAGAAATTAATCAGTCGCCCTGTATAATCAGTCTATTCAATCCAATAGTTTTATATATACATAACTTTTATTACATATATATATACATGATATTTCATATCGTCTCGCACGATCTGATTTGCTATCGACCACAAATTTATCATTTTACTTTGATCGATGTGAGAGCATTAGGCTGCAAAACATCGCGCGTTTTTCAGCCTAATGCAGATTTCAATTTAAATTCTGTGTTGCGGCCTTCAGACAAATTCGTCACGACTAATACGCATTGCCGCGCTTTCAATTATATTCTATTTTCGCGTCTCGCTCAAAGACGTTAACTTACTGACTCTTGCGTAAAATAAACCGAATAAATTCCTTTATTCCTTAATTTTAATTATCAAATTATATTTTGATATAAAAGTTAATTTTTAGTTTTTTAAAATATTTATTCGTAATTGATTAAGTAATAATATTTTAATAATATTAATTTTCTTTCCTTTTGCTTTACTAGAAAGAATATATTTTTGAGAAATTGTTTAAATATTTTGATAATACTTTACAAAATTAAACAGGCCAAATGTAGCATCTTAATATACAGCAGTGTATTAAAAAGCGATCGGACGCAACTAGACTGCAGCAATAATGTTGCAGTACATAAATCATCATTCTCCACAGATCTTGGGAAATATATTGAAAATTTATGCATACAGAGAATATACATATTTTAGTGAACCCTGCGAATCTCGCCGGTTTTACAACAAATCTCGATCTTAAATGCATACACTTAAAATTTAGTTAATGGATGTAACACGGCAGAAACACTGTTAACTGTTTGCTTTATGATTACAACGTATGATTTAGGAAGGAATATTTATTATATTGTGCAGTTTAAATACTTAAATTTGCAAGTAATTTAAATGATTGATAGTGTATATTGTTCATATGAATTTTCGTTATATGAAAGTTATCATTGCTTTTGCTTAAATTTGCAGACAGAATGTGAATATTATGCAAGCCGCGATAAGTTCCGCAGGCTTCACGTACCCCTTGGCAGTCATTACCTGCTTCACTAAATTACTATTCAGGCAGCTATCCGCCTATCTATTTAATATCCTACCAAGATCAAACTAAACGCTATTTAAATGAATAGATGTGATTAGATAAATGACGCACGTACAGATTTATTATAAATTTAATGTCAGAAAAATATCTTTAACACAGGCTTAATTATATGATTATTTTCATAATAAAGGAAATATACATATCCGCTATAAACATGATAGCGTATATATATATATATATATATATATAAAAATTTGTATTACTGAATATATACAGGAAGATAATATTAGTGACACGATGGAAGTAATATTAATCACTGTAATGGGAATTAATAGCCATTGTAACTTGACGAATGCTAATTAGATTGTACTTATTGCGTCTAACCGAAGTTTTTCATTCACGGGCGACATGTGTCGACAAAACAAGCTGAGGTTCACTCATGAAATTCGCGTGTCTGCATATCGAGGGTAAACACGTCGCACCTGGTGAGGTGCGATAATTAATTTATTCGCACATAAAAAGCTCTGGGGATCACAGGGCATTATTTAGCGAAGCAATTATACTTGTCCTCCGAACTTCATTTTATGGCAGAACCGTCAACACATTTTGAGTTTTATGCTATCCGCCACCGCGATGTCGTAACACAATTTGGAAATAGCACATTATTCCAGCGCAAACAGTTTCGAGGTTTTGAAGGAATTAAAACTTTAATGCAGGAATGGAAAACGATATAACACCGTTAGAACTTTAGTTCCAATTAGTTCCTCTTACGTCAATAATAGATATGATTATTTATTATACATTCTAAATAATGTACAGAAATAAAAAATAATAACGATTATATATCATGTTATATAATATAATAATTAAAATCGTATTATTATTATTATTGTAGCGTTTAATTTAATAAAACTAAAATCTGAATTTTAAAATTCTAAAACGTTATTCTATCCTTAACAATATCAAATAAAATTGAGTATTTATTAAAAAATATTTATTTACGAGTACATCAGAAATAATTTTTTTCTAAAAAGACTAATATTTATACACATAAAAATTTTATAAAAATTGAATTAAATTTGTATATTTCGTTTATTTTAAACTAATTAGATGCGTTAAACTCTTTTTCTTTAACGGTTATCTGCAAAATAATGTGCAGATAATTGTAGCAAAGATTAAGAGCTTATCGCTTGCGTCGTTCCCCGTTGCAGTACAACGACGCCACAAACAGAAAGTGCAATTAATCTAGAAACATGTGGTACTCTGGTTAACGCGTTTCATTCCACGGAATGCTATAAATCTTATCGCGCGAAAAATACACGTGAAACGCAAGAGTGCGATTTTAGTGAAATTATGTAGTACAGTCGTGCGAGGAAAAATCAGGAATACTAATGTTCAACCGACATATACAAAATGTTCGTAAATTGGCGGGACATACAACAGTTTGTAAAATATGACATTCAATTTCCCAATTTTGAAACATTCTGTATAATATATATTATTAGAGACTATTAAATTTGAACTATTTGGACTATTAGAGATAGAATACGTAATAATGTATAATATTGTTTTAATGAATTTCTCTTATATATTGCTTTATGCAAACAAAATGCACTATAAAACGTTACTTTAATTATAAAAATCTCTGTAAATCTAAAATTTATAAATATAGTAATCGATAAAACAATACATATTGAAATTTATTTTTTATAATCGCTTATTAATATTAATGATGTTTATGTTAGGACAGATATAAAATTGCATACTCGATGACAAATTAATTATTGAAATATAATTGAGGGAATCGTTATATCTGATAAAGCTTTTTCAATTGTTCGCGTATGAATAACTGATTCTCTCTTACGTTAAGTTGACTGGCTATAAACTTAACGATTTGCATAACATTGAATCGCTTATTGTTTTATCGTTTATCGTTAATCATTTATCTTTTATTGAGCACTATTGCGCGTGTTATTTTAACCATATCTAATGCAATCACATCTATTCGGTGATTTGATGTTTTATACATAGATGATCATCTTCTCTCTCTCACATATTTCGATAGAAGGCATTCAATAACGTGTAAAAATTGATGCTATTTTATATTTTGATCGAAACTGAACATGCTTTATATCTACCCATTGGCACGCGATATTTTAAAGTTGCTTTGCAACTCGTAACTACATCGAGTTATCGCCCTGTGTATCGGGTCTCGCAGGAGTTACATCGAAGATCGATCACGAGCACCTGCTTTTAGTTTAATGCTAATCATTATTGATTACATTATGTAATTAAATAGATTATTGTATCTACTCAATTATAAAAAAGCATTACATTAGCTCTGTATATATAAGGAGACAAAAATACGATAAGAATGAAAAGAAACACAAAAATCTTACAATATCTTTATGATAAAAATGTCTCTAAAACTATTTAAAGAAATTTTTCAAAATTTCTAAAATTGTATTAAATAAGCTTTGTGAACAGAACTGTTCACAAAACTCATTTAATACCGAGTACTATGTACCTTATCATATCTATACAGATCACAAAAATTTATTCTGGCATTAGAGAATGAAAAAGAGAAATGGAAAGAAATAGTACTTTATAAGAGAAATGGAAAGATCAAAGACTAGCAAAATTGATGATAGGATGTACCTACTTACCTGTGTCGTATAATGGACACGGCATGTAGCTGTAACGTTGTTCGGGATGTACAATGGACTTATTCTTCTGTCCGCTGGTCATCGTGGCGAATTTGGTCATGTACTGAAGGAGCTTGTCATAGAAGAGCAGGAAAGTCGTGCGGATTATCGTTAATGAAGATTGTAGGCACACTGGCCTTTATGGTGCTTCTAAGGAGCTCCTTATCGCCGTCGACAGGTACCGGAACGATTACTCGGAATTAGTCACGGATGACTGCATTCTGCGACTGTCCACGGCACGCTGCATCAGCCAATCGAGCCACACTAGCGAATTAATTAATTATCACTGGGCACCGTCCCGGTGATTAACAATGCCGCCCCTCTGCTTGAAGCCGAGTGATCACGTTGTCGCTTAATTAGCGCTTAAATAATTGGCTGATGTTGCTTGTCGTTCTTCCTTTCTTGTTCGTTTTTATTCCATCGCTTTCCGTCACCACGTAGACGTTTTACTATATTCGTCTTGCGTGAGGAATACATAGATATTATGTCGAGTGACTGCATTCGCTTTTTGATTAATTAAAGAGTGTGAGCTACAATAACGATAAACTTTTTAGGGAATTTTGCGAATCCAAAATTTAAAAAAATATAATCTACATAATAAATTCCCCAATGCGATGAACAAAACTTAATTACAAATAATTTATTTCCCTTAAAAAATACTAATTAATTAATTATAACATTGTTTAGCTCACGCTTGAATGAAAGGGTGCAATGCATGTTCAACTTAATTAAATTTTTTTTAATTCGAGGAAATTACTCTAAACTTTACTTTTTTAAACTTTAAAAAATTAATTCTCTCTCAAATTCTTTAAAAAAAAATTCAACTACTATTATTATTACTTTTTGACTGAAAATTTATTTATTGTATGTATGTGATTTTCCTTTTTATAAGTAATTAGATTTTTGCACTACCTATGCTGTGAAAACATTAAAATATGTATTTTTTTAAAATATTTTGTACATAGCAATTTAAGAACACTCAGTAAATTATAAAATAACTGATTCATTTCGAAATGAAAATGTGTTTTTCGATTAAACAAAACCGATAAACACAATTACTATACTTTTCTTTCTCGCAAAAAAATGTAAAACACAGATCGGATATAAGATAAACTTATATCTAAAAACTGTAAAAGTAGTTACGTGAAATTGGTGGTTTTCAGAAGTTACAATATACGAGTGATACTCGACTCGAGAAATTTTTTTATATAAGTAAAAGATTTTTTTAGCCAAAATGTGTTAGGAACTTTATCATATTATTCCTCTTCTCTTAGAAATATTTTTTACAAAATAAGATATTTCATTATCCATTACTGATATGTATATCTGATTAAGCAATTAGCGAATAAATTTAATAGATACAATCAGTACTAATAAATATGAATGTGTATAGTAAATCTGCTGTAGTTTGACATAAGTATTTTTTGACTAAAACTAAAATCAGCCTTTTGTGCTGAGTAAAATGTCATTTACACACTATAATCACTTTGTGAGCACGTTTGTGTTTTATGCCGTTTATACGAAAGTTTTATACAGCGTTGCGTTTTGTGCATACAATAGGCATTTCACATGCCTGTACCAATATTGATATTGTAATTGATATTAATGCAGTTGCATCTATCTCAATTACTTGATTTTCCTGTTGGCACGGTGATCAATTTAATCGTGATTTGCAGGATATTAGTATAAATGCGGCACATATTTTCTTAATAGAAAAAAAGATCAGAATCTGTTATATTTGTCATGATAATCTGAAAGTTAATTTGACTTTTAATATAGAAAATTAATTTAAAGAAAAATTGATTTAATTGAAAAATCAGTAGTTGTACAAATATGTATTACTTATATACATATTTTATGAATTGATATATGACATTCCATATATATATTTCAAATTTTATAGTCAACGAATTTGCTTATTATCTCAAATAATGCACATCTTATTAGTTCATCTCTCTCGCGTTCTGGCATTCTTGCGAAATTCCGGAAGTTCAGTTTCACGATCTAGTTAAATCAGAGAAATTTCATTCAGCTTCAAAGGCAGTCTTAAAATCTCTACGATCTGCTTCTCTATTTTGCTTAGCCAGCTGAAGCAATCCGCGCATTCCTTTGTTTTCGTAATCTATCTCGCACATTAATCTATTGTTCTTTAGATCTTTCCGAATGTCCATAAATTCTTCAAAGTACAATCTTGAGAAACAAAATTAATTTTAAAGAAAGTTACATGTTTGACAAAAGAATTTTTTGTCAGATCTTGTAATTATTCTTAAATTTCTTAAAGAACGATCTCACACAAGAAAGAGAATTCCGTATTGACTTCTGTATATCCTGAACATGATTTTTTTGTCAGCTTCTTTAAAATATCTTACAATTCTTCAGAAAACTTAAACAAAACTAACTGTAAGGAGACTTTCCTAGAACGGTAGTCCTAAAGCGCATAAATTCTTGTGCGGATAAACGCCGCGAGATCACCTCTCTCTTGCTGGCATTTAATCTATAAATGTACCACGTGGATTCGGCCGTTCGATTCGACGAAGATTCCTTTCTGGACCAGCGCAGACTTCTTCATCGACCACTCTACCAACGCACACAAATATATTTTTGTATATATTTTCGATTGTAAATTGCAACCGGCGTGCACCCGTAATCATGCGTGTCAATACGTGCGGATAGTCGCACGGCGAACCGTCCTGTGCACGCTCCGATGCCGTACTGGACCGAGTGAGGTGAAATGGAGAAAGAGAGGAGAGAGAATGTATGTGCGCGCACGAGACGGAAAGATCTAGGTGCGAAAGCAACGAAAATGGATGTAAAGGGTGAACAGGGGTGTGTGGGAGGAACGCGGGAAGCCTAAAGAGGAACAAAGAGCCAAAAGGAGAGAGTAGTTAATCGAAAGTACAAAGAAAAAGAGAGATAGAGAGAGGGTGAGGGAATGGGAACAGGTGATGGGGGATGCTGTGGTTGCGGGGCGGAAAATAGTTCTGTCTCACTCTAGCCTCGCCGCAGCGATGCGTCGCGGCGCGCATCATACCCCTTTTCGACCCCCGAGCGACTAACCAACCACCACCTCGCCGTCTGGTCCTCTACCCTCTTCTCCGCAGCCGCGAGAGAGCTCCTACTCCAACCACCCCCTATTCTATGTCGCAATGTATCCGCAGTCGGAAGCAGAAAGCCCGGTGGTTTCGGACTGGTACCAAACGACTCCGCATGATTACAACTCTTTTCGTCACAACACTTTATTATTGTCGTCGTTAAATGAATTTTCTTCAGGATATTCTTTAAATCTTAATGGGATAGTACAATTAGCCGACGAAATGGCCCAATCTTGAACATAGCTTGAGCTGTCGTATTTAACTCAATATTAATAGTTAAATGTAGCGCGAAATATAAAGTTTATTTTATTTTTAAAAACTAATAATTGATGATTGTATTAACTTTATATATTTATTAAGAATTAAAGTACAATTTACTTATTTTGAGAGTAATAGCTTTCGGGTTTAAAGATAGAGAAGAGAGAGAGAGAGAGAGAGAGGGACAGAGAGAGGAGGAGGGAGAGGGGGGAGAGAGAGAGAGAGAGTTAACACTGTATCATTGTGTCATGATGCCATAGTAATGGCATAGTAATGTACATATCATCTTACGTTATTTAAAAATACGTTATTTTGAAATTCGAATGTAAAAGTATTTTCTAGACACGAAATAATTATAGCTAAAAAAGTTGATGCGCTTACGTATTCGATGTATTAAACGCCAGAGAGAAAAATGCAATTTTGTCAACACAATTCGATTTGAAGCAACGCCAAATGCTTTTTAAGGTATTTTGTAACTTGTTATTGCGAAAAGGGAGGAATGTAGAAAATAGCACTGCTGACGAATTGAGAAATATAAGTAAATATGGATATAGGAAATAACGTATAGAAAAACGGATAGATCTTTTCTTATGTTATTTTATATATATATATATATAAAATATAACTATATATATATATATATAGTTATTAATTTTTTATTCTATCGAAACAAAAAGCAACAGCTATAGTAAGAAAATGGTAATTTTTAATCCAATTTAAGAAGAAAATATAATTGAGTGGAAGATATAATTGGTTGCTACAGAAATAAGTTTAAGACTCTACCTGTTAAAGCAAAGTTTTATTCTTTATTAATAACACACTTGCAATTAATATAACTAGCATGAAATATAACAACATCTATAAAATCTGTATTTAGTCATGTTTCTATTTGATACGGTTTAATAAGTGATTCTTGAGAATCAATTTGATATTCGTTATGTTCTATTGCGATTTAATTGAGAAACTCAGAAGTTTGCCTCGACATAGCTTGAATTCTATTACTCATAATCCAATAATCGATTCTTAACAGAGAAACATATATGTATACGTATTAATAATTTCTAAATTAGTCGAATATTGAGTCAGGTAAAATTGCGTATTACTTAAATGTTCTTTGCAGATAATTTGAGAAGAGGACGATTACTCAAATGGAAAATTTAGTTTGATGTTCAAATACAGACTTTTAAATAGTTATGAGAATTACAAGATTAACTTCACACGACGGTACTTATTTCGAAAACCTTTTCTTCCAAAAAGGTTTCGCAAGATACGTCAGTATTAGAAGTATTTTTTCCCATGTTTGAAAGAATAACACAGGATCACAAAAAGAAATTTGTGAAAATCAACTGGGATCAGAGTAGGTGATTCTTATAGATTTTAAGTCGCAAAAAACAATGCCGCTGGCCAAATTGCTCTATCACGTCACAATTTTGAGTTAATTGCAGTTAAAATTGCAAAAAATTCGTTTTAAGGGTTAAAAGTCCTAACAATGTGCTTAATTTTGATTGCAATAAAACTTCTTCAACATGTCACATACTGTAGTTATAATATGCCAAAATTCACTAAAATAGCCCTTTTTGCAACTTTAACTGCAATTAACTCAAAATTGTGACGTGATAGAGCAATTTGGCCAGCGGGATTGTTTTTTGCGACCCAAAATCTATAAGAATCATCTACTCTGATTCCAGTTGATTTTCACAAATTTCTTTTTGTGGTCCTGTGTAATTGTTAATTTTATTAATGGCTTTTGATTGCGATTGCTCGTATTACGTAAATCTTTGTAAGACTCATAAGTTAATAACTGGTAATAAAATTGCATAATTAGTTGTCGTTTATTGATATATTGAGTTATAGTTGAAAATCGTGAACGTTATATTAGCATATATTATGCATTTTAAACGTTTTCGTGTAATTCGTAGTTAATAGAGAGTTTTTGCAATTCCGTCTTTTAGATACGGTGAACGCTAAAATCACGTTATTGGGTCGACCCAATAACGTGATTGGTCTTTCGACCCAATAACGTGATTTTAGCGTTCACCGTATCTAAAAGACGGTATTGCAAAAACTCTCTAATAAGATATCTTGAATATACTATTTGATTGTATATCTTATATTGTGTAATTTTATATTGTATTTTATTATAACCCTACAAATTGTATGAGAAAAATAAATAATAAAAAATTAAAGCATATTCAAATAAAGGAAGATCGCCGATTAAAATCGATGGAGGGCTTCTACAAGTTGGTTCTTTTTTACCGCATGAAATCTTGGGTCAAATATAAAGTTGAAAGTATGGTCCGGTTTAATAAAAAAAACTTCAAACCAGTTCAGCCAATATATAGCTAATTGATATACAATATCCGGTAAAAACGGAACAACCTGGAAAAGATAAAATTGCTTATACATTTTTCAGACAATAAAATAAGAAATATAATAAAGCGATTAATCTTAGGAGTATGTATAAGTATATATATATATATATATATACCGTGCAAATTCCTGCACGATCATAAAACGATGTAAAGTCCGGTAATTATTCCATTGGATATAATTAATATTGCTGAATATCCCATAACAATCTTAAAGTATTTTAAAATATTTTAACGTCAGATTTTACAAGAATAAATTTGTCTACTTTTCAATCGAGTACTGTCTCGATTAATCTCTGATATAAATGTAGCTATTAAACTCTGTCAGCCTTTCGAGACACAAATCTTCTTATACTTTTAAAACAAGATTCACGAACGACATAAAGACAGGACTAAAGAATGTATTTATAACTTTGTTACTCTCTTTTCGTTATTCAATTTTGTTTTATTACCATCTTTGTGTGAAAAGGGACATCTTTGAGGGATATTAACTTCTTATTGAATTTTGTATACATATATATTTTACTTTTAAATATGCATTTATATATATATATATATATATGAGCGAAAACGCCAAATTGGGGTATCATTTTGGATTCGACTATCGCGGATCTTTTTGCAATTCACTCAGCTTATACTCCACGTTGAAAAATAAATCCCCAAATTTTTTCAGATTTTTTTCTCACTTATTTTTGCTACAATCCTATGGGGTATTTTAGAGGTTTTTTGTTTTAGTGTTTTTTAATTCATTTTTTTCAGTACTTTGCTGCGCTTAAAAAATTCTTTGAAAAATGGTTTTTCATGTAAAATATAGCTCAGCTTTTCGAAAAAATATTGATTTTTCATTTAAGATTATTTAAAGCCATTAAAATTAAGTTTAAAATCTAAAAAGTTGTTTTTTTGCCGTTGCCCAAATTTTGAGAATTTTTAACTTAATTTTAATGGCTTTAAATAATCTTAAATGAAAAATCAATATTTTTTTCGAAAAGCTGAGCTTTTTTTACATGAAAAACTATTTTTTAAAGAATTTTTTAAGCGCAGCAAAGTACTGAAAAAGAATTAATTAAAAAACACTAAAATAAAAAACTTCTAAAATACCCCATAGAATTGTAACAAAAATAAGTGAGAAAAAAATCTGAAAAAATTTGGGGATTTATTTTTCAACGTGGAGTATAAGCTGAGTGAATTACAAAAAGATCCGCGATAGTCGAATCCAAAACGATACCCCGATTTGGCGTTTTCGCTCATATATATATATATATAAAATATTAAGACGAAAATTAATTAAATGTGTGATATTATTTCATAGTAGCCTGTCATTTTCTATTGAAACGTTTTTTAGTTTGAAAATTTCTTGAACATTAATTTTGCGGATTCGAGAATGTAAAATTAAGAAAGAACGTGGAAGTTTAGCAAATTGGAAAAATTATTCAGATACATATTTTCGTTATATATCTCATAAAAAAAACTGCAGAACTCCTTATCTAAATTCGTCTTTTGAAGTTTCTTCTCTTTCGAGGCAGTTTGTTCGAATTGAAAAGCAAGAGTGTGAAATATCACTGCAATTTCACGGAGATACTTCATGCGGTCGAAGTTGGCTTTAAGAATACGCACGAGGTGGAAAGTGAGCTTCTCTTAATGAAAGAAATAATTTATGTTCTTACTTGGAAAAATCTTTTGCTTTTAGTATATTTCGCATCCCAGCTCACGGAACCTACTTAAAATACTTCTTGTATACTTAAATTATAGAAAAATATTGCGCAAAATATAAAAATATCTCTACAAAATTACTTTTTTACAAAAAGTAAAAAAACGACGCCCCAAGTACACGCATCCCGAGGTCTGTGAAGTTAGCACCCCAAAACCCGAATTTTTATAAAATGCCAATGGCATTCGTTTGTCCACGATTTGTCCACTTTTGTCCACCCAACATTTTCGTTTGTCCACCCTTCAAAAAAAAGTTATGACCAAATTAAAAAATTTGACAAAATTTGACATTAGCACCCCCATGAACATTTTTCATTAATTGCGAAGCGGGATACGATTGTCCATGATTTGTCCACGTTTGTCTACGCAACATTTTCGTTTGTCCACCCTTCAAAAAAAAGTTATGATCAAATTAAAAAATTTGACAAAATTTTGACATCAGCATCTCCATGAACATTTTTCATTAATTGCAAAGCTGGATACGATTGTCCACGTTTGTCCAACTAAAATTTTTGTTTGTCTACCCCGCAAAACAGAGTTATAAACAAAATATAAAAACGAGCAATTGTCACTAGGAACAACTTTGACTGCGTTTTCTTTAAATTACATACTGGAATCGTTTGTCCACTCATTATTCTCGTTTGTCCACCCAGTGGAATCGAGTTATTAACAAATAAACATAAAAAATTAGACAGTGACTGCCCTGCGTGTGTGAAGTTGGCATCTCACCTTTCTGCACCGCAAGTTTTTATGCAAGTTCGATTTGCACCCGCAATAGTTTTATAGTTCCTGATAGATTATAGCAATAGTTCCGTCGAATTAGTATATAAAATCTCAATTTGAAAATATGAGATGCCAACTTCCCGTAGCACCGCAAAATTGGAAAAAAATAAATTCGACTATGTAATTCTATGGTTCTCGAAGAGTTCTATAGTTCCTGACAGATTTTAGCAATAGTTCCGGCCTTTAAATATTTTTAAACAATTTTTTAATCTGACCGCTGGCACCTCATTTTTGGAAAGTATGCGGTGCTGGCGGTTTCGATTGGTTTTTTGACAGTTCTTGACAGTTCTCGCATAGTTCTAATCATTTTCAGACATTTTAGCAATAGTTCCGTTAACTATTTTTAAACGATTTTTTAATCTGACCGCTAGCACCGCATACTTATAGAGCATACTTTTTGACATGTATTAGAAAGAAATTGCAAAATTTAACGAGCACTGCTCATAGTTGAAACTCTTATCTACAAGGAGAAAACAAGGTTGGAGGCAAGTTAAAATGGGAAGGTCGGAGCAGAGAACATAGAGCACCAGTGGCAATAGTTTATGTTTCGACATTGTCGCGCGAAGAAAAAGGGAAGAAGCACCCCGTCGATATTGACGAAGGTGCTACAGTCGGCGACCTTATATAGTAAGAGACGATGAACAAGATTGTAGATACTGCGAGTGGCAATTTGCTTTTATGGCTGTTCACATGGAATCCATCTAAATTTTTTCCAACCATTGGAACCACACGAGAAATTGTTAAAGAAGATAATCGGAGGCGAAGAAGAAAGTTAGAAAGCTTGAACAATGGCGAGAGGATGCCATATTGAGAATACTAAAAAACTCTACTTGCGCATTTTTTTATTAAAAATGTCTTGCAATACAAAGAACTCAATAAAGTTGTTCATACATGAGATAAGAATGTAATTCATCAGAAATGGACACACAAGCTAACAAATACAAATCGTGTTGCATTCTCGTGCTTATCCGACATTGCATCGCCTGCGATAGCAGAATTTTCACTATTTTTCGTGTCTTACACGGCAGCGAGTTGTCTTTTAGAAACATTGTGGCAGAAACATGCCAGCCAGCATACCGGCAAACATCGTAGTTCTACCACGTGCCTTATTCGGCATTCGGTTTTCCGCGGTAAATAGCACGACACGCTAGTGCACTTTGCACACGTCGTGCCGGAGAAAAACAACATTGCATTTCCGTATCACCTCGCTGTATCATGCCATGTATCTGGTGCGCGATGCGTCATTTTGTTCGCGGTAAATATGTTTGTTCTTGCGGAATATCACATTACGAACGAGACTAATGTGCGGCCGCGCTGCGGCGCGATAATTCACGATTTCACGCGTCGGCATGATTCACATCCTCCTAGGAGACAGAACTTTGTGACTTTGATGCATTGGCAAAGGCCTGTCACTAAGCATATATGACATTATCACTAAATCGGTTTCGTATCCGCTTTAAATCGTTTAAATACAGAT
This sequence comes from Aphaenogaster floridana, assembly GCA_003063835.1. Taxonomy (NCBI): domain Eukaryota; kingdom Metazoa; phylum Arthropoda; class Insecta; order Hymenoptera; family Formicidae; genus Aphaenogaster; species Aphaenogaster floridana. The sequence continues at coordinate 378,699 of NJRP01000007.1, forward strand.
TTATATATTCAAACGTTGAACAAAAGTTCATAAAAATGTAATTTGGATATCAGTAACAATCTCCTCAATATCTTGTTTTAAAAAATCGATTTTAAATATTAAAAGAGTAAAAGGAACTACATATTTTCAAATCTCACGAAAAATAAGTGCAGTTATGTTATACTAAATATAATTGCACTTTTTACAACTTTTGGTACATTTTATGAGGTAAGATAAAATAGAATAAAGGTAAAGAAACAAGGAATTGACGCAATTATACAATGATAACTATTGTTTCCCTTAACGTATTTTAATCTATAGATTTATTGTACATGATTTATTGCACATATCTCTACCAACGGAATTGTTTCCTCGGCATCATTCGAATTGTCCTGCACAATCCATTCCTCAAAGTTTGCGCGCATAATTTTATGAAAATACTATATATATAACATATATGTGCATGTATATATAGTACGTATATTAATTAGGAACACTAGGAACGGATTTCACTTTTGAGCAATTTTCTTAAACCTAACGGATAAAACATCATTAATAACTTCGCCTGATTAGAATCAGCTAGAGCTTCAAAACTGACTAAATTCTTCATAATCTCGCGTCATAATTTAAAAACAAATAATGTTTATTAAATTATTTATTAAAAAACCCAAGTATTTTTATGTAATATGTTTAAAGAAAAGTGTAAAGAAACTATTAAAAGTTTCACGTCATCGTAAAATAAGTTATTGAACTTTGAAGATGGTCCTCGATTAATTACAAATATCACAACGAAGAACTTAGTCAATTTTAAAACCAGGTGTGGAATGGCATCCTTATAAATTAACAAGATTTTGTCGGAAAAGATGCGCGTTCCGTGAGATTACGTATACGCTTATGTATACAAAAGTACAAATATCTCTCGATGCATGCGGACATAACGCGTATCGTAACACATAACGCAATATACATGCTCTGCTTTTACTCATGGAATATACAGTGGTGAATGATACAAATGCTTTATTTTAAAAACTTACGAAAGTCTAAGCTACGTGATGCATATGTGGCAGTTCAGTTTCATAATATAATATATATAACGTCGTGCAACAACGCAAAGTAAAATATGCAACATTATTCTAATTGAAATATTAACATTATTTTTAATTCTGGTTTCTTCCGTAAGAAATCTCCTATTATAAAATATGAACAATCACAATTGGTTCATAACAAATTCAATTAATTTATACCATATTTGCCTCGAGACTCTTTCGTTGTCAAAAGAATGTTCGATTGGGACAACGATCTTTGCTGTTCGCATCTCGCGTTTAATTTAAATGTTCCGTTAAGATCAATCGCGCTAATTGTGACACCGCAATAGTTTCTAATGACAGAATTAATAACCATTTATTCGATAACCGTTAAATAGTTGTCTTATATAATAATTTATAATTATTTAAATAATAATAAGGTTAGGACCGACGAAATTGTCAAATATAAATGAAAATAAGCCAAATGTCGGTCAACCGCGGATCTTGGTGCGTAATAATAATTTTTGTGAATTCCATGCTCATGCGAACTGCGCGCCGCATATTCGTCGGTCTTTGAAACACAATCCTTACATGAACTCGGAATAATAATTACTTGTCGTTATCTTTTTACTGTTATTATTACAAAAAATATATATTTGAGAATAGTACTTTTTAATTTCATTCCTTCCTCAGGGGCTCACATCGGTGAGTACGGGAATTGGCCTTTCCGAGGCACCCGAGCCATTCGAAGTCTGAAAACGTAACCAGATACCTTATTCATATTCCCAGACCAGAATAGCGATAGCCTTAGGAACATAGATAAGGAGACACGCGATTATACATATTTTAAAGCATGCATTGGTAAATATATATGATGCAATCAAATTTTTAAATTTAAAAGTAAAACCGTTAATGCAAATTTGATTATAATATTTTACTTGTAAAATTACAAATAAGAATAAATAATATTTTTTACTATCACGTTTATAAATAATGTTTACTATTATGCCTATCATTAATAAATTTTCGCGGTGTCGCAACTTAATAATTTTGCATCTTCGTTCACGACTAGCGTACAGAATTAGCAAATTAACATTTTTAATCGATACTTTTTCGCGTAATACAGTTTAACTTCCGAAATTCTTTATTTTATTACTTAAATAAAAATATTATAAAATTTCACATCCAATTTAAGATATAAATAATCTCTGTCGTCTATTTACGTTAATCGAAAACGTAGTTGATAAACGTTGAATCTGGTTACTATTTCACGAAACGATCTTCTATTGCACGTATCTATAATCCAATCGCATCTTAAATATTATTATATATTATTAAATATATATAATATGTTTTTTAATATGCTATTTCTAACATACATTAATATATTTTTAGTAATGTAATTTATATATATTTAATAATATATATATATATTATATTGAATAAATTAATATAAGATATATATATATATATATTTATTAATTGAATGGAAGCAGTAGGAGAAAAATTATCTTCTTTATTTTGAAAAATGCAAAAATAGTTTGTAAAATTATCTAAAATCCAACTGCTATATTTTTTCAAACTTCTAGGAAAGAAAATTTATGTAATGTCGAAAAATTGGAATGCAAAAAGATCTCTCATGAATTTATTGTCGCAAGGCGATAGATTACGAATAAAAGCATTAAGTCGCTTCGTGGAATATTATCTTGTCAAAGAAAACGATCACATCCTTGACAAGCAGATCACAAGTATACGGAAGCATTTTCCTCTCGCATTATACTCCTTTAATTGAGAATATTTTCCAAGTATATGATTGCATTTTGCTTTCAAAGCTGTTCTTGAGCAAACGCGACCGTTCGATCGCACGCATCGATCATTTTCCGTTTACGGCGTAAAGGCATGCGGTATAATCATATTCTCGGCTCGAGCGTTCGCTATAAATTATTATGCATTAATATGTACAACGCATATTTTGCGCGAACGAGCGCGCGTACGCGGAGTATGAAGAGTGAGGCACAGTTTTGCGCCTTCAATCAGGACGCGGAAGGGTCTACTGCGGTCGATTTCTTCTCACTGCGCCTTTCCCAATCGTTGATCCTCTTTAACGGATAACAAATGACAGCCGACATAAGAATCAGGCTGCCGGACAGGTAGAACGAGGCGTCGTAGCTTCCAGTCGCATCCATGAACGCACCTGTTTGCACGTATAAATATTATTCAATAAATTGACGTCTAACTTCTCTAATTTATGAATCATTATCATAAGTGAAGATAGGATCTACACATAACAATGAATAATTCTAATGAGTAGGATAAACATTTCCTAGAACCAAAGGCGCTTGTTTTAAAAGCCAGCAATGGTAAATCAGCGTTCCGATCAAGCGTTTTGCTTGCGATACTATATGTTCTGATGATCGATATCATTCTAATTACCTGCTAGAGGCGCGCCCACAGTCGCTGCCACACCTTGGAACAGAAGAAGCAGCCCAAAAGCATTTGTTAATTTCTCTAAACCCAACAGATCCACAACAAGAATCGATCTGAGAGAAGCGAAGACGGCTGCAAAAAAATGTCCGATATATTTCGCAGATCTAACAAATATAATTAAAACTAGCTAGCTTATAAATTTCAAATCAAGATGTTGTGTAAATGAGACAAGATGGTAAGATACATCTATAACATTTTTAAGTATAAGATGCGTCTCTTATTCTTTTGTCTCATTTATAAAAGAGTATTTTAAGAGGTCACGTATTTTGCTTACATATACTGAGGCCAAAGATGGCTGCATAAAAGAATTGATATCCCTCTGTTAAAGAAAGGCCAGAGAGCATGGTTACTAAACCACCGACGCTGATAAATATATTGTTCACGACCAGGGCATTAACTCCAGGCAAACTACTTGCTAATCCGCATACGATACGACCGATGGTGTTACCGATACCGATAACCGAAACGAGGAACATCGCCGTAGAAGCGTCAATGTTAGCCTTCATTGCTCGATCTGCAAAGAAAGCAGACAAAAAAAGTCATTTCTTAAAATTAAGGAAACAATGTACAAAAATATGTATTGCAATAGAGATAAATTATAAACGGGATACGAACGTTTTTATCGTTATTATAAAACAAAGAGAAAACCGCAGTAAATATACAATATTAATAACGTGAGAGATAATTAAACTCTGATAATAAAATAATAATTAAAATCTTTTACCTTCACTTATTTGCATTAAATATTATTTACTATTTTTAATTAATTATTTTAGTTTTTGATTCGTAATTATATTATTGGAAAAATGTTATAAACAATGTATACTACTCCCAAAAAATTCTCGTGAAAAATCACTTAAATTTTAAATACATGACGAGGAATATCGTGAAAGAACAAGTATTGTTCGTTTGGTATACTCACCTGCTACATACAAAAAGGGCGTATAAAAGCCCATCATGGTGAGTCCACCAGAGATCGCTAATATTAGAAAGGACGGACTTTTTAAAAGGCTTAAATCGAGCATTGTGGTCAGAATTCGTCGCACGCTTTCCGGACACAGGTAGAAGCTTCCGCTTTCTTCCTCCGCCACATCCTTTGCCGTTGGCAATCGCGTAACTGACATGTGATAACCGACTGACGATTGCTAGAAAAAATTGCAATGATATTTTTAATATAAGTAAAGGTTTCTTAAAGAAAAACGGTTTTTTTATACTATTAAAAATTCAGCAACGACAATTTAGTTTAATCTTATAGCTTAATTTGTTATTTTATGTTCTCGTAGAAGTACAACTAGAAAAAAGCGAAATATTAGTTAATCATTTAAATTGTTTTGATTTTACATTCTTTGCACAAGAATTATGAAATATTTTTGTATATTATATGCATATAGTGGGAAAAATTAACAGTACCTTACGGAAATATATTCGCGATAGAGCTTACCTGAGACCTATAATGAGGAAGTCTGTTTAAAGAGCCGCCGTAGAAAATATCGTCTCTGTAGAATGGTCTCTGTGGATCTTTCGAATTTCGTTTGCCCATTCGAAGAGACTTCTGGCTGCATTCCGAATCCGTTCGGAGACGTCTACCGCTAATCGTATGTCGACGGATCTAAAACAGAAAACAAAGTTTTTGCATCTCCAAAGTAATTCCAAAATAACGTAATATTTTCTACTGTTTTCAGCACTTAGTATTACACATATATATCTTTTTTCGCAGATTCTAAAGCAAAGATGTTTACAAAAATAATTGGTTCGCAAGTAGATTTGTAGGATTTTCCAGGTCATAGAATTGGCGCTCGTAGCCTCGGAAATACTAAATTTTCGTTTCTTGGCAAAAGTGAACATATATTCTAGATGTATGTACTTTGGAAACTACAAAAGAGATAAACGAAACTCGCGAGAATTCAAACTAATGGAGAGTTCCGATCATCAATCAAGTTTGACACAATTATTCAAATATTTTTGCAATTTTGTTATTGCAATTAACTAATCGATTATAGCTTTGCCCTGTGGCAAATAACTCTCTACTTTATATTTAATTCGATTAAATCGATCGTGTATCTTAAACGGATTATGATAAACTGTATTTGATATTTTTATCACACTTTTATCATACTAGGAATCTTGATATTTTTATATTTCTATTCTTTATCTTTTCTTAAAATTCTAGCACGAATTCCAATCGGATGAAAAATATCCGTCTCAACTTATTGATTCGTTTGCTTAAATTTTCCATTTTCCTAAGACACATTCTTCATACGTATGTCAATCTTACCGTCGGTACTTTCCCATTCAATCGCTCCAAATCGCCGCTGAGCAGATTGTTCTCCTCGGCGATCTTCTCTTCGTCGTTAGTCATAGTATCCAAATCGGGAGCATCGGCGGGATATATCGGCACGGATAACCGTTTCTCCGGAGTGCTCACCTTTCTCTCCAAGATCTGAGACTCCTCATGCACCTTATGCAATGAGTGCAGAGACTTGGATGTGCTGAAATCAGAAATCAGGACATTCCGTTGAGAAAGCTGACGCATTAAGAGATACGATTGTCAAGTGTCAATGCAAATAGGATCCTCCGTTTTATTACTTTACTATGTTAGGGCTGCTGCCGAGGAGTTCCGCCGCCGTCGGATATTCCGTATTATTATTCGTGCCGAAGAAACCGCTTCTATTTGAAGCCGGCTGCACACAGTGCAACGAGGTCGTTGACACACCTTTTCCCATCAACGTGGTTTTCACCTCGAGTGCGGCGTTTTCCGGGGTGTTCTTTACCTTAATCCTCGTTGGTTTCAAGGGACGAAACATCGCGCCGAATATGGCACAATGTAACAGCATACCTGAAAATCGCGTAAGCCGTTTCTTTCATTATCCAGACGTTTATGCCAAACCATTGATTATTATTATCGAAATTTATTTCACCGATAAATATTAATACGTATAAATTTATTATGTATAAAACATTACAAATCTCAAATCTTGAAAATGTATAAATTTATAGAGGAAGACGGGGCATAATGGGACCACGGGGTATAATGGGATATGGTCGATATCTCTTTACAGAGATGCT